>JAVTVY010032080.1:0-12798 GCA_036873755.1 Hanleya hanleyi | reverse complement strand
GGTGGTGGTGGTGGTGGTGCCGTTGCTGGGGTAGACAGGGTTTTGTATTGGTCCATGAACGTCATGTACCGTTGAAGCGTCTCATTGTACCGTTGTACTTTCTCACTGTCGCTTAACCCCGGTCTCTGTAAGATCTGTTGCATCTCTCCATCGAGGTTGTTTATGGTCTTCACCGTAGGTGGGACAGGGTAGGGTGATTGGAGGTTTTGCAGGAACCGTGGTTCGACGAGGACCATTTTTTTCGTGTGGTTCATTGTCGGTCGAAGAGTCCACCCAATACTGGACCCAACACGGAAGCGGCCAACGGTGCTAAGATGGCCCCGAGAAAGCCGCCTTTCTGTAACACCTTTTTCTTTTGTGTTTGAAGGACCCGCTTCTGGACTAGGGTTCGGAGATCTGTCTTATGCTTGGCCAACTTGGTCTTCTGAGCCGGAGTCAGTGGTACGTTGCCTTTTAACAGGTTGTGCCCGATCTCGCACAGACAGCGTACAAGGTCAGGGTCCGCACCGCGTACAATGGTTCGGACCAACTCGGGTGGGGCCGTCTTCAATACACGGAAAGCGTGGCGCAGCCCGTACCGCGCAGACATCCTGTACAACTAATGCTAGAACCCACAACTCTGCTCTTTTTATCTACTTCAGAGAACATAACCCTGCTGTGGTATTCATTCTTTTATTATCCCCATCATCAAAACACACACACCCCAGCTGGGGGTTCACCGTGGGTGTGTTTACATTATTTTTGCATGTACACGTGGTGAGTCTCTCCGGGAAAGATGCCGGTCCGTAGTCGAAGGTGGTCGGGGGTGGCTTGCTTCAGGTCGAAGAGCATATACCCGTGCTGAGGGGTTGTGGCATCTTTAAAGGCTTCCAACGCAAACGTGTGCGGCCGGGATACATCTGTCTCGCCAGGTGCAGCAGTTGAGTGGTATCTCTCGGGTTTTTGAAGACCACCAGGTAGTGGGCATTTAAGCTGATGTTCCGATGTTCTTTGTTTTTTACTGAACAGATTCTGCACAATGTAGATGATGCTGAGCCGTCGATGGTGGCTGCCTTTGGTAAAGAGTTGGGTGACCCGCGCATCCGTCTCCGCCATGAGATCATCCAGAACCACCAAGGTGTGGTTCCAAATCGGCCAGGTTAGGTAGGCCTTCCACGAACGTGATGTGGGGCATTGCTGCATACGCTTCCTGCCATTCTCCGTAACACCACACGACTCTGACAATGGGTGGAGTGATCATGCTGTCGGCGTGTTCGAGGAGCTTCCTGACGCCGGTGCGTCGGCCCTGCGATCGGACTGCGTGAAGGGATGGTGAAGGGGTGGGTCCACCGAGGATCCATGGTGGAGGTGTATCCGCTGTCGTGGTAACCCGCTCTTGTAAATTTGGTACGAGTGAACTGGAGTGGTGGTGGTGGGCACAACGTCGGTTGTCGTTGTCTGTTCACGTTCAGGGATGATGATGGTGGTGATGGGTACAACGTGGGTCGTCATCGTTGTCGGTTCACTGTGAGGGATGAAATCCGGTGGGTCTTCAGACGTAGTGGATGTACTTGGTGTAAGTGTGGAGCTTACACTCGTTGTGGCTTGTACACGGGGTGTGGAGGTGGTGGTGACTGGGCTGGATACGACTGGTGCTCTCTATAGACCGGTTTCACTGATGGCTGGTGTTCTCAGTTGGTTAAGTAACGCGCTGACATAGGCTACGTCGTAAAACACACCTCTGTACAACACACTCAGCAGGGTTAGCACTAGTACACCAAAGCCTACTTGCACTTTGCGCGTTTTGGAAGACGCTGTGTTCAGAGACGGTTGCACCGTGTTCATGGTTGGACGTGGAATGAAGGAGGACGGTAGTGGTGTCTGGTTTTATAGCCGTTTCACCTGATTGGCAGCGACCCAGGAATTGAAGGAACTGGGCCAGCCTTGCCATTTGACGAAATGAAACAGTTTGCCACGTCGACGTTCCGTTTTCAAAATCTGCTCCACCGTGTAGTAGTCTTGCTGTGATTTTACGACAGGCTGTAATTCCGGCTCGTAAAACGTGCCTAGCAGCGGTTCCCTTTGAAGATCTTCCAGTGCGTAGACTCGCCGCTGTCGGGGTAGGCGCCGTTTAATCAGGAAGTGCTCATCGCTCCAGTTGGGCAAGTAACTTTTCTCGAACTTGCCCTTGACTTTACTGATCCGTACAGGGTCCCCGACCTTGAACATCTCCTTCGTCGTTCGCTGCGATGGCCTGGGGTACAAGACACGCCAGACTTGGGCTTCATTGCGTTGGGTCACGGTAATGGGGGCTCTCTGTATACTTCGATGATAGGCTCGATTGTAACCCCTCACCAGTTTCTTATAGGTGAAATATTTATACATGCGACCTTTAAATGTCCTGTTGAACCTTTCCACCACGGATGCCTTGGTCTCGTTGTACGTATGGAAGAAGAAGACCTTCTGGGCTTTCAGAAAGGCTTGGAACGGTCTATTGAGGAATTCCGTGCCTTCGTCGGTTTGCAAATACAAAGGTTTGCGCCCGGTCTTGAAGATGTCTTTGAATTACAACGCATATAAGGGAAGTGGGAAGAGGTGCCGACATACTGACTGCGTCACATGACTTCACAGAATAGTCTTCTGGTTAACCTATTCTAAAGCACATGCCAAGAATCTAACGATTCGTGATATGTGTTGTATCTCAGGTACGCTTTTATTGTACCTGTTCATGTGGCAACTTGGATGATATGACCACACGGCCCCTAGCACCGGCATAAGCGGTATTAGATACAAATCTAGAGAGCTATGATGGAAATGCTCTGACAACTCGTATACTGGTAATTGGTGACCTGTTTCGCTGTGACAACTCGTACATTGGAGATTGGTGAGCTGTATCGTCATCAGATGGGGGGGTTATGAGATTCAGATGGGGGGGGCTATGAGATTCGCCCCCGTTTTCGTCCGGATGGGTACCACCCACGCATACTTGGATAGGATATCGATGCACGTCAAGATATATCGATTCCCATCGTTGTGTTTGGCAAAAGCGCTCATATCGACCAAATCCGCTTGCCACTGGGCATCTATTCCTCCCACGATGACCCGGTTCCGTAGAAAATGGCGACGGACAGCTCGATGTAAGGTATAGGTGTCTTGTTTTCTTAACCAATCTCGGACTTGGGTACGTTTTATCCCCTGGGGTTTGGCCGCTCGATAGAGAGCCGACAATGCACTATAGGCCGCCGGACTGTCGGGACTGTAGTATAAGTTATCCAACACCTTCTCCCAGCGCTTCATGGTGACACAATGATGATGGACCCGGAGAGTATGGTTTATTTATAACAAGTTTCTACCACCGTTGTGTTGGTTGACTCAGTTCAGCCGGGTAATCAATGGCCTCGTCGTCGTCGGGTTCATGTAGTTGTTGTTCATGGGGTCAGCCAGCGCGTCCTCCATAGCACGAGCCCACGCCAACTCGTCTGATGATCGCTCGTCCGGTGTAAACAGCTGGTCCACAATAGGCACTACTTTCTCCAAGGCTGACCACAGATGGGGGTCTAGGGTGAAGCTTCGCGTAGCATCTTGGTAGCGGCCCAGACGTGCGAAGAAAGGCCCACGGTATACGTAGATGAGATTGTCTATGTGGATGAGGTGTCCGTCGAGCTCGTCGCTCAACACCCGTTTAAATTTGGTCCAGCCGTCACGCTGTAGCGTCACCGTATTCGATACTGTCTCAGCGGGCGACCAGCAAATAGCTCCACAGTCTTCCACCAGGGTGACTTTATCTTCATAGACGTGTAACCCCACCTGGGGTGTAAGGGGCAGGATGGCTCGTAGGACGGATGACATGCTTGCTCCAATGTCGAACGGTGAATGACACACTCTGTCTGACCCTGGTATTTATAGTGTCAATACCACAGCGCCAGGGTCAATAGGGCACAGACTAGTATGAGGCCAACCAGCCGGTGCTGGTTCCGGCGTGAGCGCTGGTGGTCCATAGCCCGAGCATCAAGGATGGCTGTCATAGTCCAGTAGTGGTGAGTGATGGCACGCCTCTCCATCGAGTGCACTCTGTGGAGGACCGCTTCTGTGAACTCGTTCAGGATCTGGCGTCGTCCCTCGTTGTCGTCGCCATCTGCAAACATGGACCGGACCACTGCTCGGTAACCCGTGAATGAATTCACCACGGTGGCATACTGTAAAATGTGAGTCGCATGGGGCTGGATCTCCGCCATGGCTCTGCAACCGTAGAAATGAAGGTGTGGGATCCAGAGGGACGTGTTTTATAAACCAGGTCACACATGCGCGCCTAGACGTCGGGTGTAGTGCGTGATACGTACTATTCTGATGGATTAGTGCAAGGCAACAACAACAAACAGGTGAGCGGGCCGGGGGAAACCCCCCAGCCAGGGTGTACATTCCGTGGGACTACTTTTCTGCCCGCGGAGGCAGACCACATCACCACCAGACCGCATCACCGCGGAGGAATACATGGAACTATTTTTGACCTGCAAAGGCTATCTATTGTCCCGGAACTATAGCCTAGATAGGTCAGTACATGCTTTGATCACGTGATCGCCAGATGACCTTGAGACCCCTTAAATTTTACCCTGGGGAACAAATAAGTAGGTCAATACTAAGGAATTTGCTGTTTACCTACTACTACTCTACGACAAGGGAGACGATTACAATTTTGACAGCGTATACATATTTCGTCTGCTGGCATTTGCTAGAAACATGCCAAACAGGGTCATAATATCAGGCGCCTCGATTCAATGTTTCTCAAATTCTGAGATAAATATTGTACACTGACGAAAAATATGATCGTAGCGTGCAAAATATATTGCGGGGCTGGGGACCGTTTCAACATCATGTGTTCTCTCCATGATGTTCCAATGAAGAGACACAATCAAAGTGTGGCAGAGATACATCGTAGTCTAGAAAACACCATGGTGTCTGACTGTAATTTTTGAAAAATGTTGACCGCCTTTCTTCTATATATATTTGGAATTGAAACTATAAACTGTGATACAAAAAAATGTATTTCGGGTATTGATGCGGAAATCATTTCGTGGACGACGACTGACTATTGAATGTCGGATCTGACGCCAGCACTAGGTCTAAGTATTGACGCCAGTACTAGGTCTAAGTATTGACGCCAGTATTAGGTCTAAGTATTGACGCCAGTACTAGGTCTAAGTATTGACGCCAGTACTAGGTCTAAGTATTGACGCCAGTACTAGGTCTAAGTATTGACGCCAGTACTAGGTCTAAGTATTGACGCCAGTACTAGGTCTAAGTATTGACGCCAGTACTAGGTCTAAGTATTGATGCCAGTACTAGGTCTAAGTATGGACGCCAGTACTAGGTCTAAGTATTGACGCCAGTACTAGGTCTAAGTATTGATCAACACCATGCTACAGGCTAATATATTCTCAGTTATTCTACTTATGTTTTTCTGAAAACGCAACATATACGGTAGGAGTACCACCCTCTGACAGATCACACACATACAAGAACACCTGTGGTGCAGTCGAATCTAGTTGTTATCTATCACGGCACATAATGTGATTATCTGCATATCTTTCTGAACGTAAGTTGCTCCGAATAAACTCATAGAACACATGTTGATTTGAGGACTTACTATTTCTGCAAATGTAAATATATGTGAACTTTGAAAACGTTGGACGAAAACAAAACGCTAAATCATTCTGCTTAATTTGCCAGCTCAGCCAATTATATCTACCTTATGTAATGACGTTCCTTTTCAGCAAAATACTTCCGTCTATTGCACGATAACGCGCATATACTAGTATTGTGTGCCCGATACATATTTTTCATCACAACCTCTCTTGCGCAGATAGCACCTTCTTATAAAAATTAAGCGTAATAAACCCTATATCGATATGATATATATAACACATATTTACCTACCTTCTCCCAGTTTCCCAGCTCAACACATTTTGACACACATAAACAAAGGGCGAGTTTTGAGGAAGCTACCCAATTGTGAACCAATCATCTGAGGGGGGTTGCACTTGATGCTCACAGGAGCACGAAATGGCTATAGCTGGAACTGTGGCACCATGCTCAGTTATGTACACTGATTATATACGTTAGATTGAGTAATAATGCAACACAGAGGAGAGCGCGATACATTGTACAGCTGAATTATATACCTTACACTGAATACTGCATGATAATTAGTATGCATTTTTGAACACAGCAGATTATCAGATTCTAATAACCCATCTACTGCGAAAACATTCAAATTACCTGATGTACCTAGGTTAGTTCTTGGAGAGATGAATACATACCGGTAATGAATGGCCTAATGCATACTTATCTGTTTTTATTATTGACAATGGTAAGACGGGTATTGCTGTCAGATATTCATCTATCAATCCAACAGAGTTTGTGATTTCCGGTGAGATGTACAAGCCTTAACATCGCATCGGCACTTAACGTCGCGATGCGATATTAAGGGTCGACATGACGGACCTTAACATTGCAACTGTTGTGGTGATTGAATTGGTTGTAAGTGAATTTCCAGTCCTATCACGACGGTGTGCCTGCATGCAACAGAGCAGTTCGAACGCAGCCTTTTCTACTGATACCACACCAAAGCGCAATGCATACATGTCGTCACATCATGCGGACATCGAACCAACCAGTCCTAGATATATCCTCTTACTGTTCGATGACAAACGGACAACAAGTCGCATATTTGGACTATAGTATGAATACTGAAATAATATGAAATCGGAGCGACATGCAAGAGGTGGGAAAAACTGACTGGCGGCTAAACAGTAACCATATGACCTACAGAAGAGCCTCCCTCGGTTCTTCGCATTCAGACCCGAGAATACGGTGGATTATCGGACGTAGCCCTAGTATCTCAGCCGCGCTTTTATTGCTGGTGTTTATATGGAGACTGTGACGTATGCACACGGTCCCTAGCACCGGATTAAGCCGGATCAGATATGCTAGCCAGGGAGCTGTGATGACAGATCAGCTCAAACAAGCTAGATACAGTCAATCGAATACGATCGAGGAGGCATCCCTTTTACGTGTACTTAAGTAATGTAAGCATTCATTATTTGTGAAGAGAGGAAAAACGTAAAACTTAGGAAAACCAATTTTATCATGGCTTCAAGTTGGTGCCACCTTTAGGCGAATAGGCACAAAATATTCCCAAAATATAGCTTGAGAGAAGGTACCCACATACCAATGTTACTCTCCGGAAATGCGATTTTACCTCCGCCTACAGGTGGCGCCGCCTATAGGCGGATTGGCAGGAAAAACAATCCCAACCGAGATCTTGAGGCAAGATTCCCTGCTGTCGAAATAGAAATTTAACTCTGTTCAGTTTTACCAAACTGTTAACTTGGCTCATAGATGGCGCCGCCTATAAGCAAATCGACATGAAGACAATCTCAAGCGAGACCTTCGGGCAAGGTACTCACATACCACATTTGGAAAGAATCCATTCCAGTTTCAAAATGGTAATGTCCGGAAGCAGAATTTTAAATTGGCCCCCAGGTGGCGCCACCTATATGTTGTTCGGCATAAAAAACAATGCCAAGCGAGATATTAAGGCGAGGTACCCAGATACCAAATTTGGAAAGAATCGGCCCAGATTTTCAAAAGTTCTTATTTGGAAACACTTTGTCTGGCGCCACCTTCACTCGAATCGACACGAAAAGAAACTCAAGCCAGATCCTGAGGCAAGGTACCCACACACCAAATTTGTTAAGAGCAAGAATTCTTAGAGTTTTCAAAAGTTATTGTCTGGAAAGGTGGCGCTACCTAGAAGGGCATTGGCACGAACAACAATCCCAAGCAAGGTCCTGAGGCAAGAGACCCACTTATTAAATTCGAAAGCATGGAGCTCTGCCCGATAAACCGAGCCCTTTGGGGGTTGCAATTCATTAAGGGGTGGCTTATTTATACCAACATTGCAGACTACATACAATTTCAACTTTCTGCCAAAACAAATGTGGATACCTCAGCTCAAACACAATATATGAGAGTCCGGTGAGGGTTAGTTTTGAAGAAGGAGGGTGGGACTAGGTGCCCGGGAATAGGGCATACTTCCGAGGGTGGTGTAACCTCTTGAAATATATGGAGGTAGGGGGTCGGGTGAAGCTTAGTGAAATAGAGGGTGGGACTCCCCGGGGGTGGGGCATGGTCTCGATCGTAGCAGTAGGTGTGCTGCCATAAAAGGCATGGAAAGCTTCCTGCACATGAGACAACCGCACTGACAACTGCATGCCATCATCTGTCAGTCTGAGAGACAGAAGGTCAGAAATACAATTCAATTCAGGAAAGTGATCATATGCGCAGTGTGCACTCAAACTTTAGGGACTTACATAGTAAGTTAAATGTGTGGAAACAAATATGGTTCATGCAAAAGCTTCAGGGGAAATAATACGATCATTTGGTAGCAAAAATTGAAGGAAATTGTGTCCTGCATTTAAGGCGACACGAAATTCAAAACTAACAGGGATTTGGTATTGCGGGCCTCTTGGACGTAAACCTGGTAAATGCTGGAATACCCAGAAAAACTAACCTGTAATGCCCGAAATCGTTCGGCCTAAATTTCCCACCAAAACAATAAACCTACAGGTAATACTTTGGTACGATATGCAAGAGGGCATTCTCCATCTCATCCCGATGTTATTTACCTACCTTTCATCAAATCGATGGATTCCTCTCAGATTTCATCAGGATAACTAGGTCAAAGTCTAATTGTTGAAAATAGTACGTTTCCGAAAACAAACCAGGTCAGTGGTCAAGATCACTTTGGCTCAAAATCAGGAAATCTTTGCCCTTGGCCCTCTCGTTAGCAATGCATCAACCATTGATAGCCGAGACTGTACTTGTAAAGTTTAGCTGTTATACCGGAGACAGTTTGTAGATTTCAATAAAAATAAAACGGTATGACTGGTTTTGACGATCGCAATCTCATTTGTCATCCGATCGAGGTGTGTTATACTGTGCGAGCACTTTATTCCCAGCAGTGAAATTCAACTGTTCTGGCTGTAATTCTGTTATCGCTTGTACAAAAACGACAAGGTTCATTACCAAACATATCAGAAAATGATCGATTAGACGGTTCACATTTATTTTTATACAACATCTGCAAAGAGTTTTGGAATTCGCAGCCCGCCATTGAGTTGACTCCAGTCAAAAATGCAAGGGGGAAATAGCAATGCCTTCACGATGAAACATAATCTTCTATCCTAGCCTTTTAACCCTAACTCACCTGGGGCAGCACTTTCCGCTTCCCCCCTCCCCTTGTTGATTTTGCAGTATCTCCGAAATGACAAAAAAGTGAAAGCTGATATTCCGTGACTTTGTAGCTTATCATATTGAGGTCATTTTTTGCCTACTTCCGAGCAGAGGATCATGGGTAAGTTTAAACTGGCGGCCATATGGTGTACCAGAAAAGTGACACTTTCGTCAGATTTCTTAAAGATTTGTGCTTTTCTGCATGGAAAATTGGGTAATACATTTTTTTATTCCGTATCACTTTCTTGTTTGCTAATTTAGCATGCGGTTTTGGCGGAGAAAACGCTCAAATAAAAAAATCGAAAAATCTGACCGAAAAATCGGCCAATAATTGTAATTTTTGAAGATGACATCACTGTAGCGTCATCCTGGCGGTCATCTTGGATTATTTACATTTTCTAGTAGAGCTTGGCCCAAAGATATAATTTGGAAAGTTTCAGCCCCCTAGCCTCAGGAATAGCGGAAATATTTAGGGGGCAACCCCCCTCCCCCCTCCCCCAAGCCGCAGTGCACCCCAAATCGCTCAGGCCGGATAAGGTTAAATATAGAAGTTAGACTTGTGATTATTCTAAGCCGAATCTTCATACAAAAATAAACATTTATTTGTACCAAAATGAAACTCAAGTCAGTCATTGTACACTGTAAATAGAAAGCACCCCAGGTCGTCAAACTGTCGCGAGTATAACTGGGACATAATCGAGAGAAGTTCAACTTTCTTGAAAGCAGTGTTTGGAATCGCCATATCAGTGAACAACAAACATGTTTCTAGAATTCATCTTGAAATTAACAGGCATGTCAGCTATGTTAATTCTTACCGTCGGCAAACAAAATCGTATATTCTATATCGAATCCTCGCGTTCGTTAAAATTTGAATCGATGGGTTAATAGCGGAGTTGATTATTACGACCAGGTACGAACACAAGTAGACAAATGGCGAAATTCACCCGGGACAAATTTTGTACAGCGGCCATGTTATGCAATATGGTATCCAACACAACAAACATACAATGATGATAACACTTGTGATCTTTGAACATTGATGGTTCTTGGATCTTATCTGGGCCATCAGCGTGGAACGTCGTTTGGCTGCTAGTCTTACATATTTAGGTACTGGTTGAGACAGGTTAGCGTCAATATCGGTCAGAAAGATTTCACGGCGTCCATTTGAGGATATGGTTTCGGCTGTTTGTGTCATACTTCCATTATCTCGGGGACATAATGAGCCGCCATTCATGGTAGTTTGCCACTCAGGTGAACCTGTTTCCACTGGCGTGTTAACCCCGGTAACGCCATCTGTGAATTTAGCATTTTCAGAAGATAGCATTGTCTTTCTTTGCGACCGACCACCTTGCATTCTCTTCTTCAGGGCGACAAGAAAAGCAAAATAGGTGGCAACAAGAAACATAACGGGTGCACTGTACGCCACAGTGGCTATCGGGATTGTGAGGAACTCGGGTCGAAAGGCACACTCTTCGTTTTCCCAAACGACCCGGAGTCCATTGGTAAATACTTGTCCCAGTATGTATGTCCCCCAGAATAGAAAGCTTAATGTCCACATGGCCGCCGATATCATCACTGTCCGGCGTTTGGTGAACTGGGTCCTATAGACGAGAGGAGACGTAACGCACTTGTACCGGTCATAGGCGATGGCATCGAGTAAAAGGACTGATACAAACGTCAGTGAGATACAAACGTCAGTGAGTAATCTGCAATCGTGCAAATGAGACACATCGAGGGGCCAAGATGCCATTTTCGGAATATCACTAGCACAACGACAATGGGAATGGACATAAGACCCACTGCCATGTCAGCAACTGCCAAGAAAGTTGTATAAGTCTTGAAATTAGTCGAAAACTGACTATTACTCCTCATGCACAGAATTATAATTACATTTCCCATGAAAATTGCTACGCCCACAGCCACGGAACATGTGATGAACAAAATGGGCCAGACAGTTGCAAGTTGACCGTTGAATTCTTCTGTGGTCGTGTTTGTTTTGTTTACTTTTGTTATCATATTCAGCCATAATTCAACCGTGCGAGATTGGAACCTATATAGGTGAATTGAATACAATGTCAAACGTTTGAATCATAGATCAGCACGGGTAATGCCGTGTCGGTAACGTTCCAGGCTGATAACGTCTCCCTACTCTCTGATGCCTGTGTTCAGTCTTGACTTGTTCGCAGAGAAACAATAAACTTGTTGCATTGTGGAATTTCTACCAGGTAGGAATATTTGATATATTTAAGTCTTCTCTTGGCCTGGGGAGGGGATGGTTCCATTCTCATAGAGTGGGCCTCGCTATTGTGGTGGGCTATACTAAATGAATCCTGAAGATATTGGTAAATAATGAATCTACAACATCCTAATGTCGTGATGCATCGCTATTTACACAGTCTAGAAAGCTGGCATTGACAAGAATGCCCCCGGGTTGTACGGGGGAGTTTAAAATTTCATGCACAAACACCATTCAGGTCGCTCTGTTATTCTCACGTAAATAGTTTATTATCATTGCGATGCTGGCTGTTCTGATAATAGGATTCATCCTCAATAATATATATCTCTCTGCCCAGTATCTAGTCGGAGTGTGTACGAGTTGACGATTTCAACGGACAACATTGTGAAACACCCGGTCAGATAAATGCTGGCTCGGGTGAGAATCGAACTCACGACCTAGGGGATACTGTCCCGCCGCCCTACAGATTGAGATATCGAGTCCAGTCGAGACCAGCTCGTTTATGCAATGCGTTTCACAATTACGTGGCCTATTCCCACGATAATAAGTGAATTTTGGATATATTCGAAGATAAAATGTTTCGACTATTAATTTCAGTCCTTTTCAGGAATAAATTATAATATAATTATATTCCTACATTGTGAAGCACCCGGCCAGAAACTACTGGCTCGGATGAGAATGGAACTCACGATTTAGGGGATATAGTATGGCAAGACGTTTTTCTTTATATTCAGTATTTGGTGATATCATCAAATATTTAATGATATCATATCATCAGATCATTTAATGATATCACCAAATCATTTGATATCACTAAAGGATTTACTGATATCAAAAAAATATTTGCTGATATCAGCAAATACGCTTTATTTGTTGATATCAGCAAATGATTTGATATCAGCAAATACTTTATATTTGATGATATTAAATATGGCGAAAGGTCCAAGTAGAAACCTTAACATGGAAGGCTTTCTGTTTGGAACGACAATGAACTTCCCCACAGCGCATATTCCGTTTCTCATGCTCGCTTCACTATGTCCCTTCCCTCATTAGCGAAGGTTAACTTTTAAGACCTGGTCATGACGTACTCAGTTTCTGTGTACATCTGACCGGACTCCCCTCCCCTCCTCCCGCAAGGTCAACATAGATATAACACAAAATCATCATAATTATCAAAGACATGGAGGTTTCAACATTCCGTTTAATGTATACTGCATTGGCCGTTGGTTAACACCGCAATAGAGATGTACATTTAGTACACCAAAGTTTGAATATTGCGAGTAAAAGTA
>JAVTVY010032079.1:0-12523 GCA_036873755.1 Hanleya hanleyi | reverse complement strand
TATTTTTAGGTTATTTTGAACATAGTTTTCAAATAATTTGGAAAAAATACAAAAAAAATTTAACATTTTTTTTTATTTTCTATAAAAAGGATTTAAGGATTTCCAGATATGTTTTACGATAAATGAGTCAAATAGTGATAAGATATTATACATATAAGCTTACACAGTATATAGCAGTATTATAGTCTTATAGCGCATTTTAAAACAATATAGCACATATTTTACAATAAGTTTTACGAGAAAGCACATTATATATTATATAGCACATTTTTAAATAATATAATGGATCACATAGTGATAACATATAATATTCATATGCATAGTATATATTTTAACATTTTAAGAAAACCTTATCACATAGTGGTAAAATAAAAGATGTATTCACTTTAGTTCAATTTTATTCTCATCAAATGGCTTTGTGACACCGACCTACGAACAGATAATGTTATGCTATACCATGTATACATCTTTTATATTGTTTTAAAACGTGCTGTATAAGACTGTATAATACTGATATATACTGTATAATATCTTATCACTATCTGACGCATTTATCATAACACATATGTGGAAATCCTTATATATAGAAAGAAAAAAAAATATATATAAAAAAAATGGTGTTATTGCGAAATTATTTAAATACTATGTTCAAAATAACCTAAAAATATAGGGTGGGGGAAATCCCCACTGGGGGAAATGTCCATGGGGGAAATGTCCGCTGGGGAAAATGTCCACTGGGGGAAATGTCCGTACACCCTCTGATATAGATAATCCCATGTTTCTTTTATCCAGTAGTTTAGCCACTGTCTAAGGTATGTTGGTTATTTTTCCATCAAGGTGTTAATGTACATATTTTGGGAGTTAATCCCTTCCTAATTTAATAATAAATTTTCCACCTCAGGGCTAACAATCCGTCCATATGTAGCTTAATCAGAAAAACGTGACACCCCAGGCACAGATGTGAAGAGTGTGAAATGTGGAGGTGAAAAAATGTGCTGTAGTTAAAATGGGCATTCATGTGCGTCAGTTTGAATAAAAGCTTTAAAAAAAAAAGTGGATTTTATACAAGCTCAATAATAATTGATTATATTTGTGAACATGAATTAATTACATGTGAATCAAACCTTGATAATTTAATATTCATAAAAAAATAACTGCAAGTGATCATGGCGCATAATAGACATCTTTATTCGTTTGTGTAATTTAGGCTTATTGCTTAATCAAAGCAGAAATTAAACCTTGAATATTATGTGAAATGAACATATTCATTACATACATGTGTGGCACCATCCTATAGACCCTCTTGGTTATACAAAGTGGAAGTTTATTTCACATACTTTCAAAAAAGATAGGGGTAGGGCTCCCTTGGAACCTATGCGAGACAACCAAGATCTTGAGAAATAACTACGGAATGACCTGGTGTGAATGATTTGTATTAAAGCTTGCTTTATTTCGTGCCGCCTCCTGCAGTGTCTGGAGATATTTATGGAACATATCTTGAGAAAAATATTCTAAGCTTTTCCTGTCACCATGTGCTTTCTTATGAACACACTCAAACCCCGCCAGACCTCTTCATCTCATAACAAAAACCCCCCACTGAGCCTCTTCTGTGGAATTGTATCTACCAGCTAAATTATGTATCTATCCATGGATTCTCCAGTCTATTGACTATATTGTACTATAATCTGTAAGCCTGCCTGTTGGCTGGTAGTAAGGCCCCCTGTTGGACAAGAACAGAACAAGCACCTGCTGGGGCGTGGAGTGGGTTAGAATTCCGGGCCTCAAAACCCTGTGTGTGTTCAGTTGTTAAATAAGCGTGTAATGGGGTAATGCAGGATGACCCTCTGAAGGTGATAGTCATGTGGTAGAGTCTGTGTGAGGGGGCATTTAATATAACGCAGAACATACTACTGTGTTTATGTACCAGTCATACAGAACTACCCACCTTTAACTCACTGATATCCCTGCGGTCACTGTTATTCAACTTGTTAGTACCTATCAACACAGAACTTTACAGGTGTTCACAGCAGAAGTAAGTGACCATATAGACTGCTGGAGCAGCATATAGAATGTGACAGGACCATATAATAGTCAAAGTTTGAACATGCCATAACGAAGATTCTGCGAGAGATTCTCCGAGAGGAAAAGTGTGTGAACGGAGGATTCTGAGGAGTATTCTCTTACAACAGGTGACCGACTATATGTCATATTAACGTGACCTGTTTTCACTTAGTCTCGTTGATGTGCGGACATGAGGTGGATTGGTCAACTCCTTCGCTATAAAAGTTGTGAAAAGTTTCTTCATCAGGAGTGGCTATATAATTTGTAATAACTGATTGGATACTCTCAATGGACAGACATCTCATCACAGGTTTAGGAATTGGTACTTTGTTATTGTGATGGCTGTGATATACGTAAAATTCTACGAATACCAAAGACCACAGTTATGCCTTCAGGAATAATCAGCAGAACTTGATATTTCAGGACAGTTAACAGAAAATTTATGGGAATATAGCTCACTTCTAACCTGAAGAATAGACTGTGACAAATTTGGACTTATATTTCTGTCTGTGCCACAGCAAGAATGAGATAAATTGATGGGAGATTGTACAACCTCGTTATAACTGACATGTATATTTGACTGGTTTACACCGTCAACCATTTTGTAATTTAATTGACCAATTACTGTGTCAAGGGGACTGAATGGGAGATGTAACACATAACGGCTGTTGATCTCCATGTTTTAATATCTCATTCATCATCATACCAACAGCTGTATATTCTATAATTACAGCATGATTCGAGGTCCTTCAAGGTTATAGCAGTGTTACATGCCTGTAAAATTGGAGTGCATTCACTTTTAGTCGAATTGATAAAAAGTCTGTATTCGGACAGTAAAAATGAACAGATTTGGAGAGAAAGTGAAACTCCGAACTTCGGCAACCATGAATGATGCAGAAAGACAGGATCGCCAGAAAAATGCCTCAAAACTTAATTATCGCAGCAGTATCTACCTCAATTTAGGTAAAGTATGTTCATACATTATTTATTCATTTCTCCAGTGTTTCTATTGTCCATGCTCCCACTGAGTCTAGGGTATAACTTATTTACAACATCCTAGTTAAGGGCATAAATTATTTATCATACCCATCTGTCATACAAAGCGTTTTGATGTACATGTATGGACATAACACCATGGACATGGAACAAAACGAGTTTCCCTGGGAAGAAAATGTCATTGTTTACTTAAAGCTGTGTTAATGTTTAATATTTCTGGAATTTGATACTTTTTGCATTATGAAAGAAGGTAAAATGTAAAGATTTTCAGAAGTTGAGGGCCTTGAGAAACTTCGAATGATTACCTTAGTCGGAGCAGCCAGCTGATACATAATATTTCATTAAGTACTTGAACAAACAGGTTAGCCCTACATCCAGTATATAACCATGGGATGTACATCTATCTAGAATAAATATCTCCAGAGGCAAAAACAAACAATACTCAAACTCTGTGTATATACATGTAGGTAAAAGCAAGGTAATCACTGTGAAGAATGACAAGCAATTCATTTTGACTCAATATTTTGGTTTATTGTTCAAACCATCACCAGGAGTAAAGTTAACAGAGAAGTACAACAGTTTATATACAGACCAAAATAATAGGTGCCAAATAAACAAATAATACAGAAGTCTATAAACCTATCAACTATTGACAAGTACAGTGTGTGTATCAGCAGATCTGTGACAATATGGCAGTCAGTATTGGGAAATGGGGAACAAAAGAGAATTATATGGCACAATAATAAGATAACAGAGAAATAATACAAGTTATGTTCAGAAATAACAGCTGCTAAATAAACAATACAGAAGACTGCAGGTTGTCAACAAGTGGCATAAAGTATGGATTGGCATAATAATAAGGTAGATAAAATGGAAATTGGGTATATAATTTTAACACTTGGTCTGTAAACGTTACTCCTGATGATGGTTTGAACAATAAACTAAAATATTGAGTCAAAATGAATTGCTTGTTATTCTTCGCAGTGCTTATCTTCCTCTACTTTGCAAAGATAGTCAGTGGGAATTCTCATGCATGTAGCTATGTTATTGTCTAATCTGAACAGTAATAAATTCCTGGCTTTGAATTTCTGACATTCCATGCATGTTTCAACTAGCCACAATTATCAAACACATGGATATTATAGTTTGACAGAAGCATACTGTATACTATTGATTGTTCTCTGGGAGATTTATTGTCCTTTACTTCTATAATTAACTATAACCACAGTCCACTGAATGAGAGGCTTTATTTGTATAGGGAAATCCCACTTCTGACACCAATTGTTGTAATGTTGACTCGTATCCTTAATTCACCATTCTCTTGCTCTTATGTCAACTTATCATTAACCGCTTCAGCTATTGACACTTATCCTAGGATAGTCCTTGGTGAAGTTAAGGACTTGGTTGTCATTTGGAGTGATTCAGGAATAATGGTAGGAAATATGTGACAGATTGATAGAGCTATTAGAGATTGGAAATCTAGAGTTTAAACCTGCATTGGGCAGCTTCAAACTGACATTTTGACCAATAAACTGTGTTGTACATTGATAAGTGCCCTCAGTTTATGATGATGGTTGGAGTTTTTCACAGACAATCATTATAGGTTACAATTAGGTGTTTTATAATCTCTATTCATAGCTTGATTACAATCAGTACATGTTTGTACATACATATTGCCCAATTGAAATTTCTCATTTCACATGCTGACATATTTCAGCTTATGTGTAATCAACCAAAAGCAAATTCATGATTTCAACATTAATTAACTATTATGAAGTATATTTCATCAGCACTCATTAACTGATATTTTGGGGTAATTATTTGGTAAACTATTCGATGTAGATCTAATTGTTCTCTAGTTTTTTTCATACCACACCAATTTAGTTTTTGTTTACAGTCACATTGCTCAAAAACCCAATAAAACTGAATAAATCAAGTTTTATTTGTGGATTCAGATGTGTTTACTGTCACATATAATTTGTTTATGTGGCCTTAACTTGCTAAAATGTCAATATGAATTCCTAGATAACAGATTATGATAAACTTTCTAGGAAGAAACTTTTTGACCTAAATTCTGTTTGTTTCAAAGAATTCAATTCCCATTCCCGGGGGTGAAAAGCTGTAGAATTTTTTGCCGATTTCAGACCTTCTCATTAAAAATATGAACATCTCAAACTGTAAATCCCCAAAACAACTTTCTGTGATTGCTTAGTTTTATCCCTGCATTCTGTAAATAGGGGAGAAGAAAGAAAAACTTTCTCTGGTTCCTTGTGATGTCGGTCTCAGCCAATCTGTAAAGTTAAAGATAAAGATGTGTTGTGGACTGACATAGGTACAGGTCATCATTCTATAGCCTTTCTATCATGTCTGTGTTCAATTCATACAGAATATCAGCAACAGATAACAGATAATTTTATTATACATTTATCAGGCGGTAGCTTATTCAGTCATCTAGATCCAACATAATAAAATAATTTGAGAATCTAATAAATTGATAAGGGTACAAGTAGATTGTTTTATCTGTTTAAGTGACCTGTGGGCTACAATACCTTTTATATTAGTGCTAAAAGCCTTTGTATACACACTTGGATATGAATAAAAAAGAACACACACAGACACACGCACACACTCACAACAAACAATATACACAGTCTAAACTCCTTCCAGCAATTCATATGTATTATTTAAAAAATATATGTCACGTTTTTGCCGTTTTCTTTTTGCCAACACCATTTGATGGATGCATTGAGTAGTGACGTACAATATGACACATGCATGGGTAGCATGTTCGTACATTTCATCCATTTCTGTTAGAGAGAACTAGCTCTCTATAATGGAGGTAATAAAGGTCGTTTTTGCTTAATAACTTTTGATATATCCTTCATCACTACTCCAAAATCTTCAACTGACTTACCTTATATATTTAACAGTGATTTTCCAATGAAAGTGTATGTGCATAGTTTTAGTAGAGAACAAAACATGTCATCTATTATTATGCAAATTACATTTGTAGATAGATGACAAGTTTGTTTTTTTTTTTTTTTTTAAATTTAATCCGATGTGTATATATGTGTACATGGTCGACTATGACTGTTCTTGCCTTTAGTGAGCAAAAATGAGACCTTTTATACCAATGGCATCTCATGTCTATTTATAAATATGCAACCCTCATTGAATACATTTGGTGCCAGCACAGTATGAAGTGAGAGCACAGTAATGTCCTTTGTAAGCAAATATGGGATGAAGTGACAGAATTTATGTAGGTCAAGGTCCAGTAGCTGTAGGTTATTGAATTCATGCACCTTTCTTCGCATACTATGCAGGTTAGGACAATCTGGCTCTCTAAAATGGAGGTAAAAAAGGTTGTTTTTGCTCAGTAAATCAGTTCATATAATGAATTCAGCCAAATCCTCTTGAGGTGCACACAGACAAATCAAATGGTAGTAAAAAATGAAATTGTCATCTGTCTAATTTGCATAATAATAGACCAAACATCTGTCACGCTGTTTTAATAACATTGATTGGTTCTTCAAATAGCAGATTAATTTTAGGACATGGAACAATAGATAAATCAATGCTCCTGAATTTTTGAGCATTGGTGAAGAAGGAATCAAAAGTTATTAAGCATAAACAACCTTTTTTACCTCTATTTTAGAGAGCAGGATTGCCCTAACCTGCATATAAAAAAAACACAGTAGCAGTAATTGTCCCCCGCTACTTAGTAGGGGGGGGACTTAGAAACACCGGTGTCCGTAATTCCGTAAGATTTTCTTGTCCGGACAATAACTCGTGAACGACAACCGATCAACTTCAAACTTGGGGTATGCCTTGACATTGGTGAGAGGACGGTTGGGATTGTTTTTCAGCAATGTGCGTAATCTAATATGGCCGCCCTCAGCCATATTGGATTATAAGCAATTGGATCTTAGATTTTCTTGTCCGGACAATAACTCATGAACGATTTAATCGATCAACTTCAAACTTTGTGTGTGCCTTGACATTGGTGAGAGGACGGTTGTGATTGTTTTTCAGCAATGTGCGTAATCTAATATGGCCGCCGTCAGCCATATTGGATTATAAGCAGTTGGATCTTGTCCGGACAACAACTCGAGAACGATTCAACCGATCTACTTCATATGTGGGGAGTGACTTGACATTGTTGAGAGGAGGATTAGGATTGTTTTTCAAGGACGTGCTTGATCCAATATGGCCACCATCAGCCATACTGGATTTCATTGGATTTTAAGCAGTTTGATCTTGTCCGGACAACAACTGGAGTACGATTCAACTGATCAACTTCAAACTTGGGGAGTGCCTTGACATCGGTGAGAGGACGGTTTGGATTTTTTTTCAGCGATGTGCATAATCCAATATGGCCACCGTCAGCCATATTGGATTATAAGTAGTTGGATCTTCTTGTCCGGACAATAACTCGTGAACGATTTAATCGATCAACTTCAAATTTGGGGTGTGCCTTGACATTGGTGAGAGGACAGTTGGGATTGTTTTCCAGCAATGTGCGTAATCTAATATGGCCGCTGTCAGCCATATTGGGATTGGTGGGGCAGTTGAATCTTGTCTGGACAATAACTCGAGAACGATTCAACCGATCTACTACACTGGGGAGTGCCTTGACATTGTTGGAGAGGAGGATTAGGATTGTTTTTCAAGGACGTGCTTAATCCAATATGGCCAACATCGCCATACTGGGATTTCATTGGATTGTAAGCAGTTTGATCTTGTCCGGACAATAGCTGGAGTACGATTCAACTGATCTACTTCATACTTGGGGTGTCCCTTGACCTTAGTGAGAGGACAGTCATGTATTATGTTTTATGGATGTGCATAATCCAATATGGGTGCCATCTGCTGTATTACATTTATGTTAAGCTCATCAGCGATATCTCCATGTTCAAATCATACTGTTATCAATGATATGAGATATCATCGACCCCAAAAAATCGACCATAGAGGTCCATGGCCCCCGCAGCAGCAGCGCCAGTTATGGTGGATGTAATCCACCATAACTGGTGCTGCTAGCGGGGGACATGGACCTCTATGGTCGATTTTTTATACTGATTTGACTTTTGATCACAAAAAGTTGCTTGACCACTTCCATGTAGGAGTTTGATATTCTACAAGGCCATACATCTCCCCCATAAACCAGCCATGAGCCCCTCTTCTCCTAAACATTTTATTCTATGAGAGAATAAAGTTTTTTTGTTGAAATGTGAAATCGTCTCCATTGAAGACCATGCATCATAAATAGGAGATATACATTCCCATATCATGAGTCATTCAATATCCCTGATGTTACTGTCGGTGTATTGTGATAGCTGTCAGATTAAGGTAACATATAGGTCACATGACTCTATACACCTGAGGGTCATATGAAACAGGTGACATCAGATCCATTGTGTCTCTTGTGTTAAAATGACAGCTAGACTGTTGTATCTTCTATTGTTATCTGACTCTATTGTCATTCATTTTCGTGGAGCTGATTGATATCTGGTTACCGTATTCGCTAATCCCTCTAATAATTCAATCACAGGAAGTGAAATTTCCCACCATTAAATATGGGGGTGAGCATTGGAACAGGGAGACAGGAAAAACGGTTTAAAATGATGCAGATAATCCCTTATTTCTTTGTTATTTCAATGATTTTAGAGGGTGATTAAATTTATTAGAATAACTGATTGAATTTTGTCCCCAAAGTTGGGAGTGATTGAATTTTGATAGGGTGATTGAATTATTAGAGGGATTGCCATGGTCTCTAATAATTCAATCCTATCTGGATTTTTTTCTTTGTACAATAGCTGTTTTTGTCCAATTCACAGAATTTTTTTATTCCACAATTTTCCCTATTGTCAGTCAATCAAGTGTAAAGTAGTACTTTCTGGAGTTGAAAGAGTTGTTCGTTAAGACGATACATGGGAGTATTACCTCTGCACTGGGGACGGTGTCCCTCTGCGCTGGGGACGGTGTCCCTCTGCACTGGGGACGGTGTCCCTCTGCGCTTGGGACGGTGTCCCTCTGCACTGGGGACGGTGTCCCTCTGCACTGGGGACGGTGTCCCTCTGCACTGGGGACGGTGTCCCTCTGCGCTGGGGACGGTGTCCCTCTGCACTGGGGACGGTGTCCCTCTGCGCTTGGGACGGTGTCCCTCTGCACTGGGGACGGTGTCCCTCTGCACTGGGGACGGTGTCCCTCTGCACTGGGGACGGTGTCCCTCTGCGCTGGCATAGTTCAGAGGATAGGAGCAGTATAATTTCTTCTTTAAAGCAGCAGGAATGTAACTTGGCTAGGTGGTGCTTAGTTGTTCTCGCCATATAACTGAAGCAATGTTTGAAGCAATGTTTGAAGCGATGTTTGAAGCAATGTTTGAAGCAATGTTTGAAGCAATGTTTGAAGCGATGTTTGAAGCAATGTTTGAAGCGATGTTTGAAGCAATGTTTGAAGCGATGTTTGAAGCAATGTTTGAAGCGATGTTAAATCCTATTCGCCCACTCACTGTATGGATTAGAGATGTCACAGGATTGATTCTCGCTGACGGCTAAATTATTCGATCCTTCCCTCAAAACTTATTTCTGTGTGATGAATTAAAAGTGTTTACCATGATGGCTTAGCTCTCTAAGTATCCTTTCACTTATATATCATTGTAATAACCTTTTCTGTTTGTCTTAAAATATCAGATATGCACATAAATGAATATTTATTATTAATGAAAGAATGAGCAGATCAACATTCCGCTGAATTAATTAACACATTCCTTTAATCTTTTCATAAACTATGGCACATAGGTTTATTATGAAGAGATCATTAATGATTATAGGTCCTCTTTTATTGCTTTTATGTTTCCACACTAATCATTTGCACCACGCCTAACCTAAAACATATTTGATCTCTCCTGAAAAAGGGAACTCTGCATGGACCTGTAGAGAAAAACTCATTGGTTGAATACCCTTTCATTTCACCACAAGCCAATCAAGTACTGGATTTCATTTTGAATTGGCCAATCAGGTCTATTAAAACTGGAAGCTATCCCTTGATGCAATGGAAATTCTATGATACTCCTGGAACAGATGGTTTATATGAAAGCCAGGAGAGGTTCATGTTACATCTGGGGTGGGCCTACACCATGAAATGTGACAGTTAAAGGGTTTTATAGCTCATAAATTTAAACTGCTAAATAGGATTATAGTCTACCTGGTTAAGACTGTGTTGTGACACCAGAATAGGCCTACTATCCTGGCTTTGTTGGTCAATAAAAAGGGAATATTTTACAGCCTGAAATAACAGGTTATAAAGTTGAAATTTATGTGTCTGGGTGTTACTCTTGTCACATAAGAGTCTGTGGTGCTTCGGCACATTTCATTTTAAAACAGGTTCACAAATGCAGCTTCTTTGCAGGAGTTCAGATATTGAAAAATCAAATCCAATTCATCCCGAAATGGAACAAAAGAATGGCTGTTGAATTATCACACCTTCTTGACAACTTCTGACTATTGTCGGTATTTCTGGAGATTTTCCAGTATTTCTCCAGGTTAACATATGAGAGCTTGTCCCCATTGCAGTGGATGTGGTGGGGGAGGGGGAGCTGCATGTTTCCCGTCCTGAACTCCTCATACTTATACACATCTATTTAAATAACCGGGTTCATGTGAACATGTTAGTTGAAGATTATTCCCCATAGAGAAGTATTGGGTGAAATAGGAATGCAGTGACCCAGAGATGGCTGCTGTGGACCGGATGCTCAATGACGCATGTCCATTGTTATTGGATTAATGTGGGACAGCTTGATTGCTCCCACTATTCTACCTGTAAGTAAACATATTTGAAATATGTGCAAATCTAGTTTCAGCACAATTGGCCCATCATCCTGTGGACCCTCCTTTGACATGATGAACAGATACAAACCATTTTTACACCCTTTATGCATAAATGTTGAATGATCTCCCAGCAGAGAGTATGATTAAATACCAAATGAAAATTATTACTTTGTAAATAATTGGTGACCTACATGTGAATACACATGTAGGAAGCCATGGGATATTTGAGAGGTCAGGCCACTCTATATACCTGTCCCCTGGCACTTGTCATGTTTATGTAAATAGAGAACTTCAGTGCGCCACTTTGAGTGTATGTGATAATTGTTGAGTAAGATTCCAGCATAACTTGTATGCCGAAAGCTTGAAAAGCATTTGCATGGGTGCGAGAGACTTCCCCAACTTAATTATTAACCCTCTACAGTCAATATATACACGGCAGTCTAGAATATTATGCTCACTGCACTGCTCCTGTGAAAATAAAATGTACCCACCCTATTCATTCTAATTATTCAGACAGCAAAAGTTCAGGCATCTGCAGAGAGAAATTCTGCTAACATTCTACAAATTTCACTGACGGTCTTTTCAGTTCTTGGAATGAATAACATTTCCATGCTACAGTATTTAGACTTGGTTGACATCAGGATTTATTTTTTTTCTGCTTTCATGTCTAAAATTACTGTTTGGAAAATTAGAAAAAATAAGGTATATGCATATCCAACTCAAATATTGTTTGTTAGAAAGGTGATACGTATTTTGGGAAATACAGAAAAAATCGGGGGGTTCGCACAACATTTCAAGTTGATCCTTAAATGATACTACATGTATCTTGCTCCAATAGCAGCGGTCGGTGCACTCTCCTATGTCTGACCATATGAGTAACCGAAAACGTAGTGTATTAGAATTGTGTATAGCTGAGGTGTTTGCATGTACTGTATGTTTTATTTAACTGAGTTGCGTCCTTGTACTATACCATGATACCAGTATATATTCATGCACACTTATACCTCTATTCTTTCAGAAGATCACACTCAATAAATCTCTCGAAATACTTATTTGAAATTTCCCCTGTATATATTGCACACCTACAAATAAATATGATTTCTATCTTTGCAGGAGGCCGTAGACGATCCACGAATGGTTCTCTTGGGTCAGTATCCAGTAATGGTGACCTCCCCAGAGGGTGAGTATATTTACCTCTAACCCCACACCGCTGACCCAAAATCCCTCACTCAAATTCATACATGAACAATGACTGATGTCTGTATGACTTCAAAACTTACATGGCAGATACTTAGTACTTTGTAGATGTGCACCTTCTAGATTTTTACCCAATTCCCAGTCAAGAGCTATAATTTATGATGCCCCTGTATTTAGACTTTCATCATTTCATTCTGTGCTAAAAATACTTATAGAAAAAAAAAATTACTTTCTAACCTCTAAGAAAACCAATACATTGACCTATGAAATTAAATTCTATTGCTCTGTTCAGTGTTGGTCTCGGAATCTACATAGCTGGAAATTCTACATTCTTGTTGTCATTGTGATGAAACAGGAGGTTAGGTTATGAAGCCCACATAGATCAGCTAGACCAGACTTTAGTGACAATAGGTCAGGCTTGTTAGTTCCAGGGTTGCCAA
>JAVTVY010032078.1:0-127870 GCA_036873755.1 Hanleya hanleyi | reverse complement strand
ACATAATGCGAACTCGAGGCTATGGAAGGATTTGTTCAAAGAAAGTATGGAGGCCGAGATGGGCGAGATTTTGGAGGCCACAGGAAACAAGTTTCAGCGCAAAGGGTATTCGAAAGAGGAAGCTGCAATTTTAGCCCATAAAAGATTGGCACCCAGACTACGACGGGCTTTACGTCAGCAGTATGTCGACTTACTGACCCATATGAAATTGTTGGATAAGGACCCAGTCCATATGGAAATTGAAAGAACAGCGTCGATGTTGAAATCCTCGGCCATGAACTGGAAAGCGGCGTATGTCAGAGCAATAGCACAAAAGAAACATTTGTTCGAACGCATCATTAAACAACGTTAAAGCATTAAGAAAGTGTGTTAAAGCGTTGAGACGAGCGTTAAGGCGTAACGACGGGCGTTGACGGGCGTCAGTGCATTTCGATGAATTGGTGTCAATTCCATGAAATCAGAGCTTCTGAGCTAATTCACCAGGGCGTTGAAGCGTTGAGCTAAGCGTTGATGGGCGTTACTGTCTATAAAAGCGAGCGTATTCCCAAAACACGCACATTCGACGTTCAACCGTCAACATGGCTTATACTTGTTCTGAGTGTGAACGCACGTTCACCAGACATTACGATATGATGCGACACCAGAAAAATATACATGGGACTTAAGACGCCGAGGAGCCCGTTGAGGCAGATACTGATACAGAGATTGATGAGAGTGCATCGACTGATACCGAATCCAAGATGGCTGACAGTCTATCTACTGATATGGAGAGCTTGATCTCAGAGAATCAGCCTTCATCCCAGGAAAGTGAGGCAGAACCTACCTTCTGGGATGGTATTGTGTATTGTGACAGCAGCTATCAATACTCACGCTGAAGCGATCGAGGACGCCGGAGAGGATAATTTACAACAGACGTACACCCAAATGCGCCCCCGCATCAGGAAAACAGCCATGGCGATCTATGAACAGTATACCTTACTACCGCTTGAAATGAAAGGGACCCCACGCACAGGTCCATCATGAAGACCAAGCGTCACTTGGAAGAGGATATGGGTTTACCACCCACCGAGGCCCTGGAAAATGCGATTAGAATGCGCAAACAACTGTTTCAGGACATGCTGCTCGATGAATATCCAGGCCTGCCTGACGATGAGTAGAACAAACGGTTCAGAGCGAACATGGCCGAAGATGGAACTTGCTGAAATGGCGACTTTTGATTGGACAAGAATACATCTAACGGGCAAGAACGAACATGACATACAAATGGCGGTCTCTGATTGGACAAGAGTCTTTCCTGAATTGTAAACATACCCAACGCGGCTTCCCCAGCGTGGGTATGTTATGATGGAGGGGAAAATAAACTATATGAAAAAAAAATTGTTGCTTTTGTTGTTCTCTCATGTGTCATCCTTGTTGTTGTTGTTGTTCTCTCTCCGGTCTATATCATGGTGTTATGCTAGAGCGTTAAGGCGTAACTATGAGCCTTGACGGGCGTCACTGCATTTCTAATGAATTAATGACAATTCCATGAAAATCAGAGCTTTTGGGCTAATTCACCAGGGCGTTGAAGCATTGAGCTTGGCGTTGGCGGGCGTTGCTACAAGATGACACCTCACACGACGCATTCGGACTAAGGATGATCCCTCTCTACACCAAATACCTTCCTTCACTGCCCCAAAATGTCCACTTTCGCTACTACTCGCATCGATGATGGCCCCTCTGGGCCCCAAAACAGCCTCCCAGCGCTATTTACCTACTGCACATGCGCGGAATGTTGAAAACAAACAACACACTAGTGTAGGCGCATGCTCCACCATGTATGCATTGCATTGATACCTCACTCGACTCCAGCGGACCACTAGTGGTCCACCTAGACCCCCAAAAGTCTATTTCCATACACTTTCTCCACTGCGCATGCGCAGAATGACGTCAGTTTACGTCACAGCCATACCTTCGGATGCTCCCTCACCACTGCTTTACAATGATACCTCACTCGACTCCATCGGACCATTCGTGGCTCACCTCGACCGCAAAAACCTCTAGCGGGGCCCATACAGGGTCCAGTTTTCGACACTACATGACCACATCCCGACAAAATGCCCAGTTTTCGACACCGGCCGTGCCGCCATCTTGAACCAGAAGACAAACGCCGCCATCTTGGATATGTCCCATAATACACCGGGTCAAAATACGCGATTCTGATTGTCTGATGTCCAGAGGTCACGCCCCATTCACCCAAACTGGAAGTGACGTCATACCCCTCATTTTACATGCACCCATCCACTGCCCCTTCACATAAGCTTCACTTTGATACCTCACTCGACCCAATCGGACCATTATTGGCTCCCCTAGCTCCAAAATGTCTATTTTCATACCCTTTGGTCACCGCGCATGCGCAGAATGCCGATATTTCAAACCCACACCCAGCCCATCAGATGCCTCTTCACGAATGCTTCACTTTGATACCTCACTCGACCCCATTGGACCATTAGTGGCTCCCCTAGCTCCAAAACGTCTATTTTCATATCCTTGGGCACCGCTCATGCGCAGAATGCCGCTATTTCAACTCCACACCCAGCCCATTAGATGCCCCTTCAAATAAGCTTCACTTTGATACCTCACTCGACCCCATTGGTCCATTAGTGGCTCCCCTAGCTCCAACACGGCTATTTCCATACCCTTGGGCCACCGCGCATGCGCAGAATGCCGCTATTTCAACCCCACACCCAGCCCATCAAATGCCCCTTCACATAAGCTTCACTTTGATACCTCACTCGACCCCATTGGTCCATTAGGGGCTCCCCTAGCTCCAACACGGCTATTTCCATACGCTTGGTCTACACGAGTTGTCTCCCTTGGAGCTATATACAGACTTCGGTGGCTTTTTTTCAAAAATTTCACCGATTCGCTCCGCAGCACTTCCCATAATGTTCTACATGATGAGACTAAGAAAACGAGACCCCACAGCCATACCGCAAATGTATAGAAGTAAGTTTCCCATTCTATTCAACATGGACCAGTGCACCAGTATGTGCCGAAGATTTATATATCATACTTTTAACGTTGGAATATACAACAAGACTCGTGGTGTAATGGTTAACGTGTCTGCCTCTGGATAAAGAGGACCATGGTTCGAATCCCGGGTTCGTTGTATAGAGTTTCACTTTTTTTTTTTTTCTTTATTTATTATTTATTATTGATTTATTTATTGATTGATTTATTTATTGATTTATTTGATTGATTGATTGATTTATTTATTAAAATTAATTAATTAAAATTAATTAATTAATTAATTTATTTATTTATTTATTCTGTGAAAACACCCATGACATGACTGAAAAGAGCCTCACTCGGCCCAATCACATCAGCCGCCATTTTGACCACCACCACACAGCCGCCATTTTGACCACCACCACACAGCCGCCATTTTGACCACCACCACACAGCCGCCATCTTGGTCCCATCCCACCATCTAGACATGCCTTGATCACGTGACCAAGTTACGCCCCAAATACGGCCCGGGGGGAACAAAAAAGTAGGTCAATACGCGCTGTAATACGCTTTATATACTACTGACCCCGTTGTCAGCACAGACGGCTTTCTGGGTCACCGTATTGTGGCGTATGACCAGAGTGCGTGCGCCAGATAATTCCCATGATTCCTCAGTTCAAATTTAGGTAATTCAGCTGCCGACAATTGCCGACTAATAACGACTGCAAACCAATCGGCGCAAAGTGGAAATTTTGGAGAGTGTATTGCGCAGATTTGATATCCTACGTCACATGAAGCGTTGTAGGAAGACCGACGTTGACCATTGCAGTCTACCTAGTCTAAGTGATGGTTAGGCACTTCTAGTTTTATGAACTTCTGGCTATATCTATATTGATCATTACAAAAATGATTCACTCAGTTTAATATAATACGCTGTGGCTATGAATGGGTGTGTTTTTTTGCCGTACATGGCAGCCCAATTGTTGCAATATTCGAGCATAGTTGTACGCATTCGATAGTTTATACTGATATGCAGTAAATTTATATATATATTCCACATTAAAGTATATATGCACTAATTTAATTTTTACATTGTAAATGACAATCAATATTTTCATTCTATAATTTTTACATCCTTGTCGTCGGAATCTGGCTGTTGAAATAGGGCCAAATACTGCTATTCTTCGCCTAGTACTTGTTAGTTTATCAACAGGACGCCCCAACACAACTGCAAGTATGAATATTTTATTTCCATGCAACGTACAGTGTGAGCAAAGTTCAATATCAAAATGACAGGGTTATGTAAGATGCTTCATGCATATATAAATACAGATAAAAACAACAACAATTTATTCAACATCCAACGTATGAACTCCACTGGTAATAAAGAGATTATTGGTAAACACTTTATTTAAGAGTGTAAGCATTCCAATCCGTACTCTCCTTATGGACAGTGTATAACACTTGTTTTGCTGGAATTGTCAGAGAATGTGCCAGACTATATACTGAATGCTAGTAATCAAATTGGTGGTTATAGAAGCGTGCGCTGTGAAGATATCGAAGGACTGACTGTTGCCACATTGTCTGTCTTGACCATTCAGTAAACTCAGATTGGATATCACGGAATATTATATCTTACACCAAGATCTATATCCGGTGCTAGTTAAACTATTTTCAAAATAAATCTATCGGTCAATCCGATGGATGGCTAGCCAACTTCTTCAAAATAACGCCACTTGCAATTAAACACAGGAGCATAATGATAAATATAGTAAACACTACACAGAAACAATATCCAATTGAGACATCATGACCAGACATGGTGGGTGGTAAACGTTGTTCTTCAGCAAATTCAAAGGGTTTGTTGCCGCTGAATAGTCTGGTTTTGTCAGGCGGCAGAAAATATCAAAAGGCCATCTCGAGAAAAGTTGTAGATATCCCTGAACCAAACACCAACTAGAGTAAAATTGAAAAATGTGGAATTTGTCGAGCTTGGCTTATTAAGATATCTCAGAGAGCACCAACAAGCTGCTCAAACAAATTTTTCACAGCATTGTCACTGGATGGTATTTCCCTGAGTTAGCTAGATGGTGGCCTGACCTGATGGAAAGTAATTATGCGAAATTGAATTCACCTGACTCAAATTGACCAATCTAGCATTTGACGAAGGTTTTCAGTCAAAGTCGCTTCTCGGTTGGATCTCTGATGGCATAGTCAAAGTGGTGACCTATTACCATCACGTTTGCTTATTACAGCAAAGTGTTATATGGTAGTATTCAACATTCTGTATAAAGAAACTATCCAATCAGCAGGAACGATTTTATCGGCGCAGACACATTCTCTTGGACTATTCAGACTTTAGCCGTTTCTGTGGCTGTATCAATCATGGCGGATCCCTCTGCTTTCTCTGCTTCTTCTGGTGTCTGAATCAAGATAGAATATTACCATTGATGTAGACGTGAAAATATGAGCACAATTCATCATAGTTACCATCATTTATACAGAAAGGAGTAGAGAAGTTTATTGGTATATTTAGGTTTGCATATCAGTACAAAACTCTACCCTAATGAGCTAGAACAGCACTGAGCCACACATATATAACCGGTCGTACAAATCATAAGTAATAATCAAGTTGCTCCACGAAATTTAAAGTAACGAAAAATCAGCATATCCGTAGTTTTGTATAAAATCAGAGTGGCGGGAATTTTAAGCAACTTCATAAACAAATAAACGTCCAATGGATGATATCCCCGGTATGTATTTGAACGAAAGAATTGCTTATGGCTGTCCGAAACATATACTCTTGTTGGAGTTGCTCTTTTATTATATTGTCGTTTCAGCACACAAATCTATGCCGATTAAATAATACCTAAAATGAGATGAGGTGTCACAAAAATTATAAGCAGATCACCTTATTGTTCTTGTGTCTAATCCAGAACAACTCTGCCAATGATACGAGGACGGATATCAGAACACCAACAAATAGCAGGATACTGGCTCCGCCCAATTCCACAAGTTCTAACGGTCCCGTACTACCTTGAAGCACAGTCGGTCTCCTATCATTTCGTGAAGGGAGAGAGTAGGGCGCACATTGCTTGGTCCACCATTTGGAGATTAGTGCCTGTATCACTCCTGTTTCCTGAAGTTCGAGGATAGCCAGAGTGATTGGGTCCTTGAAATTAGATCCTGGCCTGACCGCCAGACCAATACCCCATGACGACAGCGAAGGGCCTGCCGTCATAAGATCACAGGGCGCCCTATCAAGGGAATACCTCACTGACATGGAATCTGCCAGGAATACGAACTTCCTGTCTTGTCTGACTCTTTCAATGCCTTCCTCAACGGAGATGACACGTGACAGGGGATTGTTCATTATCGCAAACGCTCTCTCATACACGGCAATTCGGGACTGCTTGAAGAACTCGAATTCTGCCGAAGACGGCACAGCGCCAAGTCTGTAGCTGTCGTCCTTCACTAAATCCTCCATGCTTTCAGGCATCAAAGGAAAATATCCGGCCTGGTCTGTTAGGCTCATGAAGTGGACGAGTTTTGCTATGTAAGACGTGATGACGAGAAAGACGAACATCCACCAGAAGGCCGCCAGAATCCTGCCACCAATGGAGCGCGGGGCTTGCTTATATCCTGTAATACCGAGAGAACAACGGTTAATTACCACACAGTTTCAGAATTCCATCTAGGCCTAACTCACTGCAACCCTTGGAAATCTTATAATTGCACTTAGACCTAAGGGACTACTTGGCGGATCTGAAACCATTTCCCAAGCCCAAACATTATTGTCACGAAAAAAGTCGAATCAATACAATACTGTTATTGCACGACTCGTAAACTGATGGAATCAAATTCAATCTTTCGCAAGTTTGTTTCCGGATTACTGTCAGCAATGCTTGCTGAAGGGCACATTATACGAATGTGCCTTGCGGCGGACACGCTTCAAATATACAGACCAAAACAACTCGACGATAGTAGACGTGTGCAGGGTCTGTGTACCCAGTGAGCAGGACGTCTCTTTAGCATCTTCCTCGGGGACTATGGTATTGAAATATATCTGGTTAGAAAAACGTGTCTCCTGATCTGAAAATGAACCTTGTGGATGTTGATTTGTTTGAGGTATGACTGAATTGAGTATAAGCACATGATCGCCGAACACGTGTCTACTTACTCACAAACAGCTGTTACTCTGCAAGTTTATTTGGCAACCACAAAACATTTCTCAAGGAAAGAGGTATTTGTCTTACAAGCACTCATATCAAGAGTGTACTGGACTCCCAAAATGCATAAATCACCATACAATGCTAGATTCATAGCTGGTTCTAGAAGCCGCAGTACCAATCTTCTTTCAACACTGGTGACAAGGGACTTTCAGGAGGTAAAAAGCAAGCGCCACTATTTCTATGAACTCTGGCATTGAATGCATGTGGATATCGAAAAAAAAAAAAAAAAGTCTTACGGAAGAACTAGATGCTAAAGGTCACATACCATACAGACATGTATCCACATGGGCGTTCAATTCAATTCAATTCAATTTCAATTTATTCACCAGTTCCAGTTTATACATACATGATCAATAATATATCTTGAAAACGATGATATCCGTAGCAGTATGTTGACAGGAAGATATATGATGTATAACTGGGGGTTATAACCCCAGGGGGTTTGTTCTATCCCAAAAGAAAATAATATGGTATTATAAAACCATCACTGAAGATTTAATATATTGTAATTCATCTGTGTTAGAAAAACTTCAGTGATGGTAATAAATTTTCTGAACCGGTGAATAACAAAAAAACTACTCATGGTCAGCCCTGCTTACAGAATGTGAAACTTCAGCCCAGTCAAAAATGTTTTTTCAACTGCGACTTATATAGATAAATAGAATCTATTGTTTTGAGATGGGTGGGTAGTTTGTTCCACAGCCTCGGACCTTTAATTCTGGCAGTGAAGAATGAAAGATCAGAAGAATAAAAGGGTAGATACAACTTGATTCTAGAATTTCTAGTAGCATATCGATGCACATTGGATATACGTGTAAAGTAACTCTGGTGGTTAATGGGCAGAAACGAGGGGTGATAACTGAACTTGTGGACGTATTGTAAAAGAAGGTAATTGTTGAGTTTTGGTAGTGTGAGGATATTCAGATTTTTAAACAGAGGGTCGATACCTTCCGACCACAGAGATATTACTCGGATGGCACGTTTTTGGAGAGTTATCAATGGAGTAAGGTGATTTATTGACTCTCCATACTACAATTCCTCATCAGGACCGTATTGTCCGTCTCTGTTCATTAATAGTATCGGTGTTCAGGAAAACTGATCGCCGATATATTAATGTCAGAAGCTTTTAAGCTTTTACTGCCTACAAGGGATATCATTCATGGGATGTTTCTTTGTTTATAGAGTTGCTCGAATTTCTCAATTATAATATCTATGTGAGATTTGGCACTACAATATATCGACAGCATACAGGTATTCCAATGGGTACTAATTGTGCACCCCATTTGGCTGACTTATATCTGTTCAAGCTTCGAACAGCGCATGTCAGCTGAACGACTATCGTCTGGCCTACAAGCCCTGCCCGAAGTTGAAATTATCGTTAACACGCTCTCAGCGTAGAGATTACTCCACCAATACAAACCTTCTTCTATCACTGTAATAACCTCATTAATTCGTCAACAAAGTATTTCCCAAAATCTGTTCATTAATAACCTACACTGGTTTCACTGCTAACGAGTTTACGTTACTGATATTTGTTTGTGTTTGTGCTGGGGCGATCGGTGCCGATTGAGTGGGTTAGTGGGTGTATGTAAATTTAGGATTGTGTTTGAACAAATAAAAGGCGGACAGTGACACCCGTCAACGCCCAATCTCAACGCCTTAACGCCCGGAGGAGGAGGGGGAGTGAGGAGAAGGAGGACGAGGAGGAAGAGTGAGGAGGAGTGAAGAGGAGGAGGGGGAGGAGGAGGGGAAGGAGTGTGGTGGTGTGTGGTGGTGTGTGGTGGTGGTGGTGGTGGTGGTGGTGATGTGTAGTGGTGGTGGTGATGGTGATGCCGTTGCTAAGCGCCCGTCTTAACGCAGTGACGCCCTAACGCCCTAGTCCCATAATGTTTTATGGCCATGATGCAGATGAGAGAGCAACCACAACAAGGATGTCAGGTCAATCATTTTATTCTCCCCTCCAGTACATCATACCCACTCTGGGGGAGCCGCGTTGGGTATGTTTACAACTCGAGTAAGCTCTTGTCCAATCACAAGCCGTCCTTTGAGAAAGTTCAATCTTCGCTCGGGGTAATCTAAGCGTCGTCGGGCAGTCCCGGATAATGTTCAGGCAGCATGCCCTGAAAAAGTTCTTTGCGCATTCTGATAGCATTTTCCAGGGTCTCTGTGGGTCGCAGCCTCATATCCTCTTCCAAGTTACGCTTGGTCTTCATGATGGACCTGTGCGTGGGGTCGCCTTTCATTTCAAGCGGCAGCAGGCTATACCGTTCATAGATGGCCATGGCTGTTTTCCTGATACAGGGGCGCATTTTGATGTACGCCTATTGTAAGTTATCCTGTCCGGCGTCTTCGATTACCGGGGCATATCTATTAATCGCTTCATGCACAATACGATCCCAAAAGGTAGGTGCTTCGTCACTTCTGTGGAATGTAGGCTGAATATCTGAGGTCAGGCTCTCCGTATCAGTAAATACTCAGCTGTTTCTGTTTCGGTATCTTCCTCCTCAGTGGGCTCCTGGGAGTATGGATGGAAAGTATTCTGGTATCGCATCATATCGTAACGTCTGGTGAACGTGCGTTCGAGCATGTATAACCCATGTTGACAGTTGAACGTCGATTGTCCACGCTTTTGGAATACGCTTGTTTTTATGGACAGTAACGCTCGCCAATGCCTAACATAACGCTTCAACGCTCTGGTGAAATAGCCCAGAAGCTCTGATTTTCTAGATATTCCATGGAATTGCTATCGACCGCATCACCGCGGGTCACGTGACCGAAAGTGCACTCAATGACCTTTGCCGAAATTATAGCGGCCTTGCCCTTTTACCTTGGGCCAAAGTGCACTTCCGGTAACGTGACCGGAAGTGACCCCTGGCGATGTATTCCTCCGTGTTGATGCGGTCGATAACCGGATGGAAAAATCTCCTTCAAACGCACTTCATTTCACCCCTAAAATGGCCGCTTTCGCTACTACGCGTACTAGGCTCCTGGTAAAGTAACCTTAGCGTATGTGAGGAGGAGGAGGAGGAGGAGGAGGAAGAGAAGCGAGTGAGTGGTCATATAAGGTCGGTTGTACCGCCGAGTCCCGTTATAGGTTCACCAAGTGGAATAGAGCATCCCTATACGATGACGGTGAGCGGCCCTACGGCATGTGGAATGGCGTCCTGGGTGATGAAGTTCTTATAGGAAGGTGTGGCAACCCCAGCTTCGACGCGCGTTGTATGGTGTTATAGTCAGTGGCAGCCCGCATACGAAACTACAAGGTTACAAAATGGGAGCTTCGTCCCAGGGATTCCTCACGATATCGATCAAGCGTATTTCTTCGACCCCGAGCAGATCAACGGGGTAGTGCTAGATGATCTGATGAGTGAGGCCAAAGACAACTCACACGTTGCCGACTTGTTTACCAAAGGGTCCCATCATCGCAATCTGTCCGTCATCTATTTGACCCAGAATCTCTTTCCTCAAGGGAAGGCGTCAAGAGATATTGCATTGAACTGCCAATACTTTGTGTTGTTCTCCAATCCCATCAACAGAGCACAAATCCGTGTGTTTGGTAGTCGAATTTATCCTCAGAACATCGACAATTTCATGCAGGCGTTTCAAGGGCCGACAAGTCGTGCGTACGGCTACCTGTTCGTAGATTTAAAAGTTCATACCTCCCGAAGATCGCCGGTTGACGACCCTCCTGTTACCCGGCGAGGGGTCGCCACAACGTCATATAAATCTACACCATCCGCCGAGTCGACATCTGGCAGTACCTGTTCAGCAGCAGCAACTCACCCTCATACAGGGGGTCCCTTGCATAACATCAGTCCAGGAATATCACCCAACTGTGGCGGACCAACCCAAACCCGTACAAGGGAATGAACACAACGTGAACTCGAGGCTATGGAAGGATTTGTTCGAAGAAAGTATGGACGCCGAGATGGGCGAGACGTTGCGGGTCACAGAAAAAAAGTTTCACCACAAAGGGTATTCGAAAGAGGAAGCCGCAATTTTAGCCCATAATACCCAGACTAGGACGGACTTTTCGTCTGTAGTATGCCGACCTCGTGACCCATATACAATTGTTGGACAAGGATCCATTCCATATATGGAAATCGAAAGAACAGCGTCGATGTTGAAAACCTCGGGCATGAACTGGAAAGCGGCGTATGCCATAGCAATAGCACAAAATAAGCACCTGTCCGAAGGCATCATTAAGACCAAAAGCGTCCCGCTATAAATAGCCCACATGGCACGATCTTCCTCATTTCACCATGAGCACTATAGAGTCCACCTTGTTTGAATCCAACAAAGAGGATATTCTAGCCGAAGAGTTACGTCGAGCCAATGTCGATGCTATATTTGATACAGCCCAGTATCTGCTGACCCTGCATGACGCATTTCAAACCTTTATGAAGACGTAACTAGAGACGGGAAATTATCTTCTTCAATCTCCAACATAATGATGTCCGTCCGTAGATGATCGACAATGCATGAGGCGTTGGGATAGGACGTTGAGGTGTTGAGATGGGCGTTGACGGGCGTTACTGTATATAAAAGCAAGTGCATTCCCAAAACACGCACAGTCGACGTTCAACCATCAACATGGGTTATACATGCTCTGAATGCGAACGCACGTTCACCAGACGTTGCGATGCGCCTCCCCGAATTGAAGAGCCGATGGAGATTGATCCCAGTGTCGAGGAACCCTTCCATCTCCCTTCCCTGCATCATCGAATGGAAGAACCCATGGCAGTCGATCCGCCTCCCCGAATTGAAGAGCCGTTGGAGATTGATCTCTGTGTCGAGGAGCCCTTCCATCTTCCATCCCAGCATCCTCGAATGGAAGAACCCATGGAGATCGATCCGCCTACCCGAATTGAAGAGCCGATGGAGATTGATCCCAGTGTCGAGGAGCCCCTCCATCTCCCTTCTCAGCATCCTAGAATGGAAGAACTCATGGAGGTCGATCCGCCTCCCCGAATTGGAGAATCGATGGAGATTGATCTCAGTGTCGAGGAGCTCTTCGAGTGTATTCCCAAAAGATGCACAGTCGACGTTCAACCCACAACATGGCCTATACTTGCTCCGAGTGCGAACGCACGTTCACCAGATATTACGATATGATGCGACACCAGAAGACTTTCCATCCAGACTCCGAGAAGTCCACTGAGGCGGATGCTGATACAGAGACTGCTGAAATTCCTCCGACTGATACGGAGAGCTTGAGCTCAGATAGTCAGCCCACATCGCAGGGAAGTGAGAAAGCACCTTTGGGATCGTATTGTGACAGCAGGTATTAATAGCTATGCTGCAATAATCGAAGACGCCGGACATGATAACTTACAACAGACGTACATCCAAATGCGCCCCTGCATCAGGAAAACAGAGTATACCCTGCTGCCACTTGAAATGAAAGGCGACCCCACGCACATGTCCATAATGAAGATCAAGCGTCACTTGGAAGAAGATACCACCCACCGAGGCCTTAGAAAATGCGATCAGAATGCGCAAACAACTGTTTCAGAACATGTTGTCTGAACAATATCCTGGACTGCCCGACGATGAGTAGGTTACACCGAACAAACATTGAACTTTCTGAAATGGCAGCTTCTGATTGCACAAGAGCCTACGAGAATTGTAGCGTGGGTATGATGTACTGGATGGGATAATAAACCATATGAACACTTATGAAGGTGTTGATCTTTATTTATCTCAACTGTTTGCATCATGACCTCCACGACCCTCACACGACCCAATCGGACCACTAGGGGTCGACCCCAAAACGTCCACCTCGAACTGCCTGCCCAGTGCGGCCCAGTGCGCATGCGCACAGTCAAACAGTCTCAAACAATTTCAACGCTTAGCCTCGAATATAGTTTCCTTTGGTTGAATGGAATGAATTAAATGGAAACTTCTTTCTCCATGGGGAGTGAGACGTGAATATAGCTTCGGCTGTGGACGTTGGTTCGGTCACGCGCCTTAGTGTGTTTATAAAGGGAAGAGAGCCTCAGTTTAACCATTCTAGTCTACGGTACACGTCGATGCTACAACGAAAGCTTAATTTATCTGAGTTTTTTCGTAACTGCTTGGCACTAATATTATTCGAAGTAGATTGCAATAGCTGTGAAGTGCCATACTGCCAAGCCTGACATGGAAGAACAAACTAACATCAGCTCTAAATTGGATAAAATTTTAAGAGTCGTCGCTTCGTCAAAGAAAGAGTTATCCGTGAAGGAAAAGATCAGACAGTTACGTGCTGAGTTCGCACGAACGACTAAAGAAAATCAAGACAGAAAAAGAATTTTCCTGGAAATATACAGGAAATAAATTGTAACACAATTTAAATTGTGAAATACTGGATGGACTGGGTCAAATAAAGCGGGCCCTCCAATACGGAAAAACGGAATATTCAAAAATGAGTTCCCATGGAAAGGAGTTCCCATGTAAAAGAGACGGCAACAATTACAGCATAACTTTACGGTGAAATTGTAGGTGGTTTGAGCCATATCAACATGATCAGTAGCATCTACAGTACGGTGAAGTTGATTATGCAACTGACTTATCGACTGAGAGACACATAGGCTACGTGTTTAAATCCCGATTCATCGCAGATTGTTGGGAATCTCGGAATATTATGTGGTCACTGAGCTTGCAAAAAAGTCCGATGAAGACCGGAAGATTGCCAGGGTGGATGACACAGCTGTTACACAAGCTCGAACAAGCAGCTCGTTGCATGATGCAACCTGGTATGGTGAGATAGACCCCTTTTTCAATATGGTAGCTATGGATATGATATTGTTCTCTATAATATCTGTTTTACTCTCGTTACAGATTTCACGAAGCATTTATGCAGGACGCGAATGCCTTGCTACAGCCGATGTTTCCCAGAACTTGTTTTGAAAGGCGAAACCAGCGTCCACCCTTGAGTGTATGATGAAGTAAGGTTTGACAGATGAGCGGATGAGAATTTTCTATCTTGTTACATGATCGCTGCATTGTGTAATATATTTGATCGCCAGGAGTCAAAATTTCAGATGCACTTCAGGTGTTGTAGATATGGTCAATGCATTTTACATTTTCAGAAACTGCTAAAACCAATCCCAACAGAAAAATTTAATGAGTTACACAATATTCACAATGTGCTTGCTTGCCTATGCTGGATTTTGTAGATCAGCAGAACTGTTGTACATTCGAAGATGTGATATTATATTCTATTCAGCTTATATGTCGATTTTTATTGAGAAATCTAAGACTGATGTGTATAGAGATGGAGCTTGGCTAGTTATTCCCAAGATTGGTAACATATTATGTTCTGTAAATATGCTGTTGAAATATTTATGTATGGCGGGTATAGCCGGAGATTCGAATGTATTCATCTTTAGAAACGTGAGTAAATGTGCTACGGGTTATAAACTTCAGAAAACAGATAAGCCAATGTCTTATTTTTTTTGAAGCATTAAAACCGCATGTATCCAATATAAAGATATATGTGTTGCACAGCCTGCGTGCTGGTGGTGCCTCTGCGGCAGCAAATAATGGCGCACAAGATAGAATGTTCAAACGTCACGAACGTTGGAAGAGTCAGTGTGTCAAAGATGGGTACGTGAAAGATAGCAACAAGAAGAGGTTGGAAGTGTCAATGTCTCTTGGCCTGTAACGCTTTCTCTGAAGCTCGTCATGTACCGTTTGACACCACCACAAAAAAAGTGTTTTTTGAAATTTGTGCTGGGTGGAGGGGTATTACATGAGGGCTCGGAGAAATAGCGTTTCCTTTGGTTGAATGGAATGAATTGAAAGGAAACTTCTCTCTCCATGGGGAGTAAGACGTGAGTATATCTTCGGCTGTGAACGTTGGTTCAGTCGCTGGCCTTCGTGTGTTTATAAGGGGGAGAGAGTCTCAGTTTAATCAATCTTCTCCACGGTACACGTCGATGCTACAACGAACGCTTAATTTAAGCCCCCTGGAAATATATGCTGAAATATATGTGGGGTTAGAGTCCCCGAAATATGTGTGGGGTTAGAGTCCCCCGAAATATGTGTGGGGTTAGAGTCCCCGAAATGTGTGGGGTTAGAGTCGCCCAAAATGTGTGGGGTTAGTCTTCCGGAATATGTGTGGGGTTAGAGTCCCAAGGAATATGTGTGGGGTTAGAGTCTCCATGGCTAATGTGTGGGGTTAGGGTCCCCGTGGCTAATGTGTGGGATTAGAGTCCCCGTGGAAAATGTATGGGGTTAGAGTCCCCGAAAGTGATTGTCAATAAAGCGCTCGTCGTCATGTACCGACGACACCACCACAACAAGTGTTTCTTGAATTTTGTGCTAGGGGGAGGGGTCTTACATGAGGGCTCGGAGAAGACCCCTCCCATCGTGTTCTACCTGGTGAGACGAGAAAAACAAGGGACCGCAAATGTCCATGCGTGGGTTTTCCAGTGGGAGAAACATTGTCCACTGCGCCAGTATGGACCTATCCACCCCATCAGACCTACGTGAACTTTTCAAAAGAATTCACCCCCTGGCTTCGAGACCCCTCCCATCGAGAAAAACAAGATGCCACAACCCATACCGCAAATGTCCAGGAGTGGGTTTCCCAGTGGGACCAACATTGTCCACTGCACCAGTATGGACCTACCCTGTCCAGACCTACTTGAACTTTTCAATAAATTTCACCGCTTGGCTTCGAGAACCCTCCCATCGTGTTCTACAGCTCGAGACGAGAGAAACAAGATGCCACAACCCACAGTAAAATCCAAAAGCAAGTAAAAACAACAAAAAAATGACTACCCCTATCCCATACATGCCCGGATTTGGTATGGCCCGGATGAAATGCATATTAAGCTTAAACCTACGATTTCTGACGGTTCTACCTTCTCATCCCACTTCTGAGTTTCGAATTCCACCTTTCGATAACGAAGCGATTCTAATAAGGGGTAACCCTTGTTGTGAGAAGACCACGATAGGCGGACTGTCAGTGCAAGTCTTATACGCAAAGAAGGCAAGAATATTTTTAAATATATGTAATGTTCAACAGTACACTCACATGAAAGAAAATGATCGATGAATTCCAACAAGCATCAATTCATATAGTTCACACTAATCAACTAATGGCTCCGATCGAGGTTCAAGGTTACCGAGACAGATTGTCTTTATCTTCAACATTTTGGCTTGTTACTACTATTTACTAAGGCTTTAAATTAGAATTCAGCATTCGGAAGTTGAAAGTGGACACGAACAGAGAAAATCTGAAGATCCATCTCGGCTCTCGTACTCTCCACTTTCATACCCCTATCTATGTAGGTTTGTGTTAGCCATTACTGCAATAACATTATAAAAGATATGAAACTCTAGCTATACCTTGCCAAGTTAAACAACTCAGAGCGAACAAAAAACTTCCAAGAATATCAAAATCTTCCTCTTCGTCGCTAGATGTCGCCTTTCTCTCTCTGGGGTTGAATCGGTAAATCAGATAGAGGACAATGCTGACCTGGAATAAAAATGTATGCATACAGTGGAGTACAGAAAAGGTGACTTTTAGCTCTCATAGATATGCCAATTTGCAAAGAGGAATTTTCTTAGGGGAAAGCATGCTGCAAATAAAGAATTATCTTTCCTTTAGTTTTGCGAATTTTTACCAGCCAGAATCGGCATTCAAACATCGCATCATTCTTATTCAAGCATGCTGCCAATTTAGCCTGGCTCGTCAAAATGTGTGACGTCACTCGAGCCTATGCACTCTCTAGTGTGGAGGTAAAAATAAGCGTCTGGTCCGTCACTCATAATTCAGCCGTCGTCCATTATAGAATATGCGCGTCCAAAATCCAAAGACTTTTTCCATATTCCATATAACAGCATTAGCCCTCAACTCAAAAAGAAAATCCTTGTATACATAAACATAAGCTGCAAGAGAGAAGCGGTCAACAGTTTTCAATGATGCTGGTAAGACATCATAATGTTCCAATAATATCAAATCCGTATCGCTGATCAGTATTCTGAATCCTATGATATTCGTTGTAAAGTCGTCATCTAGAGAATGATGTATCACCGTCACGCTTTGATCGAGACTGTTCATATGAGCACCATGAGGATCTTGAAGTACATGGATTCGTAAGCAGAATTAGACACAAGTCGCCAAACGTAACGCCATAGATCTTGCACGCTACGCTCTTATTTTGCTATCAACATGCGATATGTATCGTCAAATTTGAGAAACTTTCAATGGAGGCGCTTGGTGGTATAGCCCTGCTTTATAAGTATCTGCAATAATGTGTTGTGACCTTGATTAAACTCGTCACATTTAACAAAGGATCTAGCAGGCGAGATATGTATACGCCATATGCAGGTCCCACTGGAATATTACTGTCCAGACAGAGATAGTTTACGATGTCGAAATTGTAATCATCTCTTTTGTCATAAAGTCGACGAGAGAGACGGCCCACTTCATTTTTATAGAGATATAGGTCTAAATATGATATGCCGGTACGGCTATCTGTAGTGTTTCCTTCAAATCCAGTGAAGGTGGATATATATCCTTCACTGCGTCGTTTATATAGCGATTAACCACAGCAAGAAAATCGTCTATATAGCGTTTGGTGAATGAGAAGGAACGGGCTTTGAATTGACCGGTTTTTAAAAGCGCCTACATATAGTCATATTCATAAGAGAACAGATATAGGTCAGCCAACAAGGGAGCACAATTAGTGCCCATTGGAATATCTATATGCTGTTGATATATTGTGTTGCCAAATTTCACATAGATATTTTTAATGAGAAATGAGCAACTCTATAAACAAAGAAACATCCCATAAATGATATCCCTCGTTTGCAGTAGAGTTAAAGAATGCTTCATGGCATCTGCAGTCAGTTTTCTTGAACACAGACACTATTAATGAACTTAGACGATCAATAGCAATGTTTCAGTAAATTTCGGTTGACAATTGGAAACCAGTAAAATGTCGCATGCACTGTGCAACCGATGTTTAGGAGAAGTTGCTAAGAATTACAAGCGTCTAGTCCGTCATTCATAATTCAGCCGTCGTCCATTAAAGAATATCCGCGTCCATAATCCAAAGACCTATTCCATATTCCATATAACAGTATTAGCACCAAATTCAAAAAGACAATCATAGTATACATAAACATAGGCTAGTTTCCTGCAAGAGAGAAGCGGTCAACAGGTTTCAATGATGCCAACAAGACATCATTATTTTGGTTGCATTTTTTCACCTTGTCGCAATAAATTCGTACACATACCATACAAAGAAATTATTTGATTTTGTCTTGACGGCATCTTTGAAATTGTCAATATATCAAGATTCAAGAATGAATAGCACAAAACCATCTTACCGCCACAAAAGCGAATACAATCAAAAGCCAAACCGATGATGAGAATGGTGTGAAGTACCAAAAGAGATTCACTTGCGGCCCTATCTTTACAGGTTTCTTGATAACAGGAACAATTCCAGACGATAGGATGGGTTTTGTAAAATCGACTTGTCTTTCTCGCTTTGCTGTTATTATAAGTGGTCCCGCAACATCGCTGATCTACAATAAGAAGCAAGGCTAAATTGAATCGACAGAACAGGGAATATTTTCTGGGACATCTTTAGAACTCGATCGGCTAGTGAATATACCCAAATTTAATATGTTTCATACTCGATACGAATCAACCAAAGATAATATTACTTTTTTGAGACATACCATGATGCTTTCGCGTCTACTTTACTCTACAATTAGATTGCAAGTTCAGCTTATTCCGACTTGCTGGTGCTAGGATATTACTCTCTGTAGGGCCGACACACTGATGTCAGCAGAATGTCCGCTGAAAGTTAGGCGAGTATAAAAGTAGCCTTTGGAAACATAAAAGTCACAATGGATTTTCTTTTTTAAGAATTAAGCCCGAGATAACCCCGAATGAGATAATCGATGAAAGCCATGTGACAGTGGTACGCCTCTGCAGAATTCCCGCAATGACATTGGATGACAACAGATTGAAATAGAAGACCACATCAAGTCGACTAGACTACACTGTTCCGGACGATAATTTCAGTGCCCCGTAGCGATAATTCGTCAGCTATATTCGGTTCAGTTCTAACCGGTTTGTATTCTTGACAATTTCAGACTTTCACTTCCGGATTCGGATACACACACCTGCGAACTTCCGGCAGATGGTCGTCCGAAACCGATTCACGTTTATACGTCTTTTACACTCATGCACGGTGGGACGAAACTTTCCACCATAAACCAACTGTGTTATTCCGCAACAGTCCTGAATGTCACTGTTCTCGTGATTTGGATCAATCGTGATAACGCATCAATGATATTCAATTTCCCTCGTCTGTATTTGAGGTTTCAGACTCCATAACGTGAGTCTGGCTGATGATATAGTCTACTTGGAGTATATGAACTTTAATCGTTTGTGATCTGTTATCAAGTCAAGGTCTGTACAATTGGAACTTTCAGACGCCCACACCAGTGCCAGAGCCTCCTTTTCCATTTGTGAATAGGGGTTTTCACGTCTGCCAGTATCCTAATTGAATAAATCGCAAATTAGTGTTCCTCGTTCTTCTTTACCTGTAATAGGACAGTACGAAGTCAAACAGAACTGGCATCTTAGATAGCAGACGTTTCCATTTTCCGCATTTTGCAACGTGTCAAATAATTTCTATTAGTCGCCTCCCCAAATAAACTTTTCCATGTAAATTTTCTCAATTATTGATTAACCCGTGGAAGTTACATACTTCAGAGTCCGTTTCTGGACATCTTACTTTCACAATGAATTAGACTTCAACCCTGGTCGGTCATAAGCCCTTGTCATACAGGCCATTCCCCATGTATATCAGGTTAGACATTCGAAATGGGCATTTTCTGACAGGCATGCTACTGGACATCCTTTCCATGGATAACGATTTCGTCCGATATGTTTTCTGCACTCTCGCCCAATTATAGTGACTCTTTGATCAGTTTTTAGGAGCATCTTGTATCGGTATAACTCTCGATACGTTGAAAACGTCGTGAGGTTTCACGCGACCCTTCTTCCAAAACTATTAGACCTCACTACCACTCATATTTCGAAGAACTTGTCCCACAGTAGGGATCAGACGGCGTGCCCGAATCACGGCCTAATTAGCTCTGCGTATGTCTACGCCTACAAACAAATATCTCCAGATATCGGCACAATCACTACTGGACTATCTTTCGGTGTTGGATAATCAACTAGCTCGATGATGTCCAAATGAACTCTCTCGCTGATGCCCATATCTTCGATTGAAAAGATTATGGCGGGCTGGTGGGATGATACTTTCAACATCAATATTATTGATTTTCACTTCATATTCTTTGAATTTCCCTACGCCTTGGAAAATGAACTCGTACTCGTTTGAGAAATCAGTCTCATACCATAGGGAATCTATTTCTGGTTTTAGTTAGGACACTCAGATGAACTGCAGTTTTCCTCCCTAAATTGGCCTTCTCCCTATTCCTACAACTACAATCAATTCTGCTTCTATTGTTTCACAGTTCACCGTGACAAATGACTTGTGAACTTTTCGTCCACTGATAACGGTTTCCAAAACTACACGCATAGAGTTAATTGTCAAATTTTCCTTTGCTTTTGCGTACAACCTTGAAGTTTCATTTTTTTTGGTCATATTCCACGGTTAATGACGTTACAGTTCGTGCTCGCGTAATCAAGATTTCTACTTTTACCGATCTCACGGACACAGAAATGAAGCACGAAATATTCTTCCACTCTGAATGCGAACTCCGCTTCATCGTCACGACAATAGTTTTTTCGTGGTTCACCATTTGCTGCAAGCCTGACCAATGATTGGATAATTATGGTGGAATATTAGCTTGTGGGGTGAAGAGTTCATCCGATCTCTCTATTGCGGTTTTGTATTCTGTGCCAGTATCAGACGTGTCAAAAATGTTCTGGATATCAATTCTGGCACCGTGAACAAGGAAACATCGTTTTTGAACATGATCTTTGAACCCTTTCCCAGCCACAACAACAATATCAAAGAGGCGTTTCCATCGTTGTCATCTCGTAGCGCATGTGGTCGGATCGCCTTGTTGATTATGGTGCAGAATACATACCTCTTCAATACATACCCTCAATCCAGCCAAATTGGATCCATGATAGATTTTTAATTTCACAACCATTTCGATTAAGCAGAATTATGATTATATTCAAATGTGTAGTATACAAATAATGGGATTACAATGTACCGGTACCACAGATTTCAATGTTTATATCTATTTCACACTTCTTCTTTCATCTTATAGTATCTTAGATCATATTACCCCATGTAGAATCCGATCAATCATTTCTGTTTTGTTTTCCTGGATTGACAGCTGGAATTCGCCGGATATTATTTTGCCGATCTGTGACATCAGGTCTGGTATGAAGCCTTCCAAATCTCCGCTCTGCTTGTTGACAATTACAAATGGTGGATTCTACAAACAAAATACGGTACCATGGCAGAAACGCTATGAATGCTTTAAACCGTATACGTATCTAAGGTCTACCTTTAGCTTTATGTAATAGAATCGGTACAGTTGTCCTGACATTTACATAGGAAACTCTCGTCTAGCTGTCACCTTTGTATTAGCCGAATAAATATTGTTTTGGGTTCTGCGCAAAAACATGTGTATAGCAAAAATACAATTACTTTTATACTGTAAATGTTCGGTCGGGAGTGACGTACGGATTTTTAAAAAAGAGCTTCCGTTCGTCCGTTTATTTTTATGGCTTTTTCGCATACATCCCCGTACTTGTATCTAAAATAACACACCATGAACCTGAACCAATTTAATGTTCTCAATGTGGCAATATCTGAAATGACAATAGGCCTACATCGAATTATCAATACGATCCAATTAAAGTGTCATATTTTACGGACATTAAAACATGCATGCTAAAATGTATATGACTTGGAAAGAATTCAATCAAGTTTTAAAAAGTTATTGTCCGGAAAGATAATTTTATATTTGCCCCCAGGTGACGCCACCTATATATATATGTGGATCGGCATGAAAAACAATGCCAAACGAAAAATTGAGGTGAGGTAGGGCCTACCTACACACCAAATCTGGAATGAATCGGTCCAGGTTTTCGAAAGTTATTGTCTGGAAACACTTTTAAATTAGCTTTCAGGTGGTGCCCCCTATACACGAATCAACACGGAAAACATTCTCAAGCCAGATCTTGAGGCAAGGTACCTACACACCAAATTTGGAAAGAATCCGTAAAGTTTTCAAAAGTTATTGTCTGGAGATGCAATTTTAACTTGGCCCCCAGTTGGCGCCACCCACAGGCGGATTGGCACGAAAAACAATTCCAAGCAAGATCTATAGACAAGGGATCCACTTACCAAATACAAAAACATGGGTCTGTGCCTGATAAATTGAAACATTTTGGGGTTGCAATTCATTGAGGCGTGGCAGAATTATACCAATATGGCAGACTACACACAAATTTCAACTTTTTGTCGAGATATATTGGAGATATATATATGCTCAAACACAATATATGAGGGTCGGGCGAGGGCTAGTTTGGAAGAGAGAGGGTACGGCTCGGCACCCTGGGAGTGGGGGCATGTAGTGGTGACATGAAAGCCGTAGAAAGCTCCCCGTATATGGAACAACCACACTGACAACTGCATGCCATCATCTGTCAGTCTGAAGAACCACAGGTTGAATTCAATTCAAATCAGGAAATCATATGCACAGTGTGCACCCAAACTTTAGGAACTCAGTTGTAATTAATATAGGAAGTTACATGTGTGGACACAAATGGTTCGTGCAGAAGCTTTAGGGTAAATCATATGATGTGGAATACAGTTACTTGATAGCAAAATTGATGGAAATGTTGTCCTTCATTTAAGATGACACGAAATTTAAAAAAAAAACAGGTGTTCGGTATTTCATATTTTACTTTTGAAATAAAATACGGCTCGTGCTAAAGCTTAAGTGTAAATCATATGATGTGGAATACAATTATTTGATAGCAAAAATGAAAGACACGAAATTCAAAAACCAGAGGTTCGGTACTCCGGCGATTCCTCCACCAGTTATTTCATATTCTAAAGCATCTGTCTGATCTTTAGCATTGAAAGCATAGGGAGATTGCTGTCCTATATTGGACGATATAGTACCCTTTCTCACGTGCCTCTATTCCAAAATGGACCTGGATAGGTTATCGCACCATCTGCTCAATAGTAAATGGCTATAAGTGGGAATTACTCGCGATTTTCGACTTTCAATAGATTATTGACTACATTATCTGTTTTCACTTAATTTTGCGACTCGAAAGACTAACAAATGCGAATTATTTCGCATGATTCTTGTCGTTTCGCAGTGTCTGTGTATCCGAGGGCGTGGCCATCGTAGTAAATTTATGAATGACACACGTGCAGAAATCGTAACATTGCAATGACGACAGCTGTCACTCAAGATAGATTTCAGTCGGACCGCTGTTCACAGGAGGCGGTGTACCTCTTTTAGCTAAGTTATGTTGATATATGGGGCTGTAAATTGCTTGGCACGTCGAAAGAAAATTTCAGGGAGTGTATATCTTATCTCGTGTAATAAAAAATCCTTCAGAATTTTCAGAATCCATCACAATCATTCGGTAGAGCTCTTGTGTCGGCTGTAAACTCACGCGCTGCTCGAGGGTGGAGTCAGCAAAACTGTGATGACAACTGTCTCGAGGTCTTACAGTTCAACGCCGTAATAGGTGTGAGATAATTATTGGAATCTGCTATAAATGATTCTTCATCGCACATAAAATCGCGTCTAAATGAAGTCTGTAATTTTTTTAAACCAGAGTAAACATTGTCTCTGCACTGAAATACAGGAATATCGTTCCCTAAGCTTCATCACCTCCCTGCCCCTCCCCCGCCCCCTCCACACCCCTCGCCTGAGAGAATAGACCGGCCCCAGTGGAACGCCAGAAAAGACGATCTGGACGGGTCTATCCGAGTTTGTTGTTAGGGGGAATTGAATTTCAAATGAGTACGATGACCACATTTATTCTTTTATTTAGCATTGGTAACATTTATAAATGATGCTTTAGAATAGAAATAAATGTTACATTTATTTCTTAATTATACTTCTGAAATAAAATATGGTTCATGCAAAAGCTTAAGGGTAAATCATATGATGTGATATAGAATGATTTCATAGCAAAATTGAAGGCCCATTTTAACTGGAACGGACAAGAAGAAGAGAAACTCAATGGCGCCACCTTCAGGTAGATGTTGCTGAAATGCAGTAGCAACCGGCGTCTTGTCGCAAGGAATGCGTATGCTGAATTTCTGGAGAATCCAACAAAACATTTAGAAGCAAAGAACATGGCTTGCAAAGACATCCACGGACAGGAATGGACATTTCAGGCAGATGTTGCTGAAATGTAATAGCAGCGGCTGAGCCGGTGTCTTGTCGCAAGGAATGTGTTTGCCGAATTTCGTGAGAATCCGACAAAGCATTTGGACGTTATCGCTTGCGAAAAAAATTAACGGGCGTCCACGGACACAAAAAAGCATAACCCATTTTGACCCAGTGGCGCCACATCAGGCAGATGTTGCTGAAATGCAATACCAACCGGCGTCTTATTGCAAGGAATGCGTACGCCAAATTTCGGAAGAATCATACAAAGCGTTTGGAAGTAATCGCTTGCGAAAAATTCAAACAGACATGCACGGACATACATTTGTACACGGACATCCACGGACACAAAGAAGCAAGAACCATTTTAAAGTCCCCGGACGCGTTGCCACGGGGGACAAAAACAGACGAAAGCTCAGTTCCCAATGTGCGCTTTGCGGTATGCGGTATGGATCTGTGGAATCCGAATGCCAGATAGGTCGTTCCGACGTGTAGATTGACCGGAATGTGAATATACTATATACCCATGGGTTGCCTTATAGTAACCGACCCGATATATGAAGATGACATTATGTTAGACCAGGGGATGCTGATCACAGTTACAAAGCTAATGTTCATCTATGTTGGCGAGTCTAGCTTTCCCTCTTACCTCGTTCGTGAGCATACGCAGTTTCTGCCCACCCGTTCTTTGAGCCGCAATACCTGTTTCAAAATATAAAAAAAGAAGATCTTTAGAGGAATATACTAAAAATATAAGAGCTGTATGACATATATAACTGACTGTGTTGAGAGATGCAGAAAAGTACAACTATTGAAGAAATCTGACGAATATCACTTTTCTGATACCCCATATGGCCGCCATTTTGAATTTACCCATGATCCTCTGATCGAGGAGTCATGCAATTAGGCCCAAAATGACCTCAAGATGATAATCCACAAAGTCAAGGAGAATCAGCTCTCAGTTTATTATCGTCCGGAGATATGAGCAAAAAACCAACAGCGGGGCGGAAAGCGCCAGGTAGGGTTAAGGTATAACCCTCGAACTGATTTCTGAGATTCCATTGTGCTGTCCAATCGCGCTGCCGCTGTTTAAAATTGATGGACGACCAGGAATATGAATTAGCAGACTATATAGACTCTCAATATTTCCCATTATATCGCATGTTACCTCTTGATTTCCGCCTTATGTAACTGTCTAATTGAGCACATGGGCTGCTTATACATATCATGAAACTGTGATGTGATAATATATAAGACGCTTGTAGGTCTAGTATTGGGAGGACAATAAGAGTATTTAACCCTACCTAGCCTGGGCTTATTGGGACCTGTCCTGGTTCCACCGGAAAATGTAAAAAAAAGTCCAAGATGGAAGTTTTGATGACGTCACAGTTACGCCATTTAAAAAAGGCATTTTTGTCGATTTTCCAGTCAGATTTTTATATGTAAAAATTGGAATTTTTATGCATGTAATTTCATTGGAAAAACTCCATGATAATTCGGTAAATAATAATCTGATGTGAAATACAATAGTGTTTGCCTACTTCCCCTCGCGGAAAAGCAGGGATGTGAAAGAAAAATCACCCCTTTTTGGTATCTGACATGACCGCAATTTAGAATTTACCCATGATCCTATGCCCGGGAAGTTATAAGCAAATAGGCTCAAAATGACCACAATATGATGAACTGAGCGTAATTTCAATTTAAAATTTCAATTTAAAATTTCAGTTAAAATTCAATTTAAGCTTTCATTTGAAGATATTGTATGTATCTGCCAGGGAAGCAGCAGGAATTATTTGTAGAATTGTCTTGAAGTTCTCGCTTTGTTTTGGAGATATGTGGAGGGGGGGGGGGGGGTGGGGGGGGTACACAAGCACCCAACCAAACGCACCTTCGCCTGGCAATTCCAAAAAAATGTGGAAGGTACAGTTAACAATAGAAATTTCTATAGACCATTTCTGAGCCCGCAATGACCTTGACCTTTTGAATTTTGACCTCATTTTTGGGGTGCGACATGGTTCCATAGCTATCTTGTCAATTTGCTTGACACCCTCTGTATCGGCACCTTTGACAGTTCCAAACTGGTATCTACACTCTCCTGAAGCTAAGATATACTTATCATCGTGTACATAGTTTCAATGACGATACTCCGAGCTCTCCAAGAAGATGTCATCTGGTAAAAAAATAAAAGAAAAGTATTGAAAGTTCTATCGGAGAGGGAGGCGAATAAGAAGGAGAATGTTCATTTAAGGAACTGAGTAATGAAAGTCAGGAGGAGAAGGAGGAGGAGGAGGAGGAGGAGGAGAATAGGAGGAGTGTTTCCCAGAAAGCTCCGTCAGCTACATGTATAACTGACATAGCCCAAATACCGGGCTATAATCATTTAACAAAGAGTTCGATAACATGGCCAGCAAATTGCCCAATTGGTCTAACTACAACACATATAAGGGAAGTGGGAAGAGGTGCCGACATACTGACAGAGACACATGACTTCACGGTATAGTCTTCCGGTTAACCTATTCTAAAGCACATACCAAGAATCTAACGATTCGTGATATGTGTTGTATCTCAGGTACGCTTTTATTGTACCTGTTCATGTGGCAACTTGGATAATATTATATGATCAGATACAAATCTAGAGAGCTATGATGGAAATGCTCTGACAACTCGTATATTGGTAATTGATGAGCTGTTTCGCTGTGACAACTCGTACACTGGGGATTGGTGAGCTGTATCGTCGTCAGATGAAAATGACGGCATTTAACACAAAAGACTAGTCTGCAAGGCCCGATGTCGACCCAGCATCAACTTCCCACAAATGCCAACATGTATCAAAGATCAAAAGGTCTGTACAGGGGGCGGGCCTCGGGGACGAAACATCCGCCAGCAGAATCTCGCCATATACAGGTATAAAACTTATATACATATAAAACTCTTCGGCAATTGGGATTAAGATTCATGTATTGGATTAGGGAAGTTTGGTCATAATCAATTTAATTGATATGTGTACCCAAAACTTCTGTTTGAAAACTATGCCAAACTAACTTATTATCTTAACTAGGGGTCTGTTCCATCGTCAGATTCAAGTGTGGTGTACATACATGAAAGGACTAGCTAGTATTCTTCATAAGATACAATTGGACCTATTTTTCTGAAAGGTAATGTGGGGAGCGAAAGTGAAACTCACCCATCCTTGATATAGTTCTGGTTAATCAACAGTTTCATATGTGGTCTGAATCTTGAAAGGCTATCAAAAATCTTTCAAGCTACTCATTACTTCTAATGAGTAAAGGAATAAATAAACTTTTGTGAGGTAATTTTATCTTGAAAAAATAAATAAATCAAGATCGATCATCTTCAATGTGATATTGGTTCAAGTTGTATTGTGATAACTAGAATGACAAACTTACTTCCCCCTTAAACTTCGACTCTAGCAAATAGGTCAAGTTCGGGAAACTTCGAAATGGTTGGATTGAATGAGCAGAGTAGAATTGCATCTTCGCGGTATAGATGTAGAAAAGTTAGCTCTAAAGCCTCGAGAGATATTGTGTTGACATTTCCACACATGGACAATGGAAAATAGGTCAAGGTCACTTTTCTCCAATTTGATTCTGGTCAGTGGTCATGAGTAGCAATATACTACTATCATGTGTATATGTAGTGTGGATTAGGAAAGAATAGCTCTAATCCCTGGATATAGATACTAACAGCATTTGTCACTAATGTCATGTGTATATGTAGTGTGGATTAGGAAAGGATAGCTCTAATCCCTCGATAGAGAATAACAGTATTTATTACAACTGTCATGTGTATATTTAGTGTGGATTAGGAAAGGATAGCTCTAATCCCTGGATAGATACTACCTGTATTTATTACAACTGTCATGTGTTAAGTTACAGTTACTCAATGCTCATTGATATTCACTTTTGATGATGATTATACATTCCTTCAGGCTGAGTTGTCTCACCTTTATTATGGGATCTAGAAAATTTCTGATTTTAGGGTTGTTCGAAGTACACGTATAAAAATAGTTCCAAATTGTTTATTCTTTCTCAGACCAGAATAGTTATCCTTCAGTGGTTGACAGGCTTTGTGGGCCTACATATCGCTTACCTGTAATAAATAATACTTTGTTAATTGTTTTCCTTCAAGGTATCAGATTAATACGCGCTAAATTATGGAAGCCTGGTATGGTCACTCTTCCAAAGATTGACCTCAGCTCAGAGAAATACAGTTCAGGAGGCAACATGTACATGTGTAAAGAGCTGCCCTACCATAGCTCTAGGAGATGTACATGTATCTATGCTGGATCTAGTTTCTGATGAATGAAAGAGGTCAAGCTAAAACTAGGTCATCACATGTACCGGGTACTGGTGTTAGGAATATATGTACATGTATGTAGTGAAATGAATGAATCAATTGAACTTAAAAATAATACTATCTGACATGTTTGAGAACTGAAATATTCTGAGATGGATGTCTTGCCACTTGTTGTTTCATGCACTCATGTGTTCTAATACTTGCATTCAGTGCCAGTACTGGATGTATGTATAATAGTAGTACCACTACATACGGATCAGCTTGGTATTATGGCCAGTTTTTGTCGTGTGTTTTTTGTGGGCTTTTTCAAACAAATAGATACTATTTTGAATTGAAACTCTGAGAAAGAAATCTGCTATTCAGGAAGCAGCTATTCTTTTGAGTTTTACTATCTCCACTATTGCAGCCATTCAATCGATAGTCTCTGAAAATGATACTCGGGTATCACAATCAGTTAGAAACTATTTTTCCTGTGAGCCATAATTACAATATACTAATGTCCCAACTCTCGATCAAGCAACAGAGTTTATCTTCTGAACCACCTTTCTATATATGCCCATGGGCCTAGTTCTCGTCTTCATAACATTTTCCTTATATTGACCAAGGGGGGTAATCAATCCACAGTTGTCTCCCATTGTCCATATTGAATAGAAATAGCCATGGACATTCGAAATTAATATTATTACTATTAGTAGATGTATGTAACTACTTCTTAACCTGAAATATCTATCTAATTGTTAGAATGGATGCAAATACTATTATAAAATAAGTTACTCAATGAATTACTATAGTTCTACTCTGTAAACGAATTATTAGAGGCCATCATTCCCATATACAAAATTTCCGCTGTGTCTATTATAAACTTTTCATACCAGTGCTTAAGAAAAGTAGATATACTATTATCTTCGTACTGTATTGATGTAATGGACTCTCCTATGCTAACTGTAAAGATATGCTGCAAAATACATGTATATTTGTGACTGTTTTTGGCAAGCTGCGTCTGCCAAATATTCATATTGTTTTCCCCATATACCACAGAATGTGGTCTGGGTGTAAATAAATGAATTGAATTGAATTGAATTGGAGGCTAGAAGACTTTTCTGGATGTCAAACATAACAGATACTAGTATAATCTTGTAATTATAATAAATAAATTTAGAATTTAGATAGATGTATATATAGTGTGGATTAGGAAAGGAAAGCTCTAATCCCTCGATAGATACTACCAGTATTTATTACTCCTGTCATGTGTATATGTAGTGTGCATTAGGAAAGGATAGCTCTAATCCCTCGGTAGATACTACCAGTACCGTATTTATTATTACTGTCATGTGTATATGTAGTGTGGAATAGGAAAGGATAGCTCTAATCCCTCGATAGATACTGCCAGTACCGCATTTATTATTACTGGCATGTGTATATGTAGTGTGTGATTAGGAAAGGATAGCTCTAATCCCTCGATAGATGCTACCAGTATTTATTACTCCTGTCATGTGTATATTTAGTGTGGATTAGGAAAGGATAGCTCTAATCCATCGATAGTTACTACCAGTATTTATTACTACTGTCATTTGTATATGTAGCATGGATTAGGAAAGGAAAGCTCTAATCCCTCTATAGATACTACCAGTACCGCATTTATTATTACTGTCATGTGTATATTTAGTGTGGATTAGGAAATGATAGCTCCAATCCCTCGATAGATGCTACCAGTATTTATTACTCCTATCATGTGTATATGTAGTGTGGATTAGGAAAGGATAGCTCTAATCCCTCAATAGATACTACCTGTATTTATTACTACTGTCATGTGTATATGTAGTGTGGATTAGGAAAGGATAGCTCTAATCCCTCGATATTTACTACCAGTACCGCATTTATTATTACTGTCATGTGTATATTTAGTGTGGATTAGGAAATGATAGCTCCAATCCCTCGATAGATACTACCAGTATTTTAAGGCAATGTGTCGTATATTTCATTGTCTTTGAACTCAGCGTATACAGCGTATTCTCCTAATACATTCGGCTTGTCTGCAGGGGTACGTGCAGGGCTGATGCAGATTGTACAGACCGGGATGTTGTAGGATGCACATACTTTGCTGTGCAACTCTGGTTCGTGTATTGTAGGCCTGCTTAGATAAATACCATTGGGGTACGGTCTAAAGTAAATGGATATGTCCCTATTGGGATGAGGTTGAGCGTGCTGGTACTTGCTTCGAGAGAACCACCAAGGATAGAGAATAAAGTTGATAACCCAACCTTGACCTCGCGCCAATTTGCAATTCAATTATCGTGAGACAACGGCGATAAATTGTGAGAATTCCGAATCTCTAAACGCCCTAACATCCATATAATTACTGGTAATTTGTATGCGAGTTACAGCCTCAGTATCAAAATAGGCTCACTATATATAGCTAGTGCAACACAATACATTTATTTGCATATATGAATACAGAATGAATCTACTAAACCATATTACCCGAGATCTGATAGAAGAATGCACAGAGAGAATGGTAGCAAATATTATATAGTCGTCCACTTCGGAGTTTATTAAATACTCGGCGGTTGATTCGGCATCCATTTTCTTCAATTCGGCGTGTGTAACATAATGAAGTCTCCAAAATAACTATCAGTTCTGCATGATATGTATCACGATTCAAAGAACGTTTTTATTTTTCTCTGTGAATACACCATAATAACTGCTGCATGAACAAATGCCTAATTTCATATACGTTGTTATAATGTATTGATATGTATCGCGGGCACCGCTCAATGCATCCTCGCTAAAACCAGAGGTATCTCTATCGAAGACAGTCTCAGTATACAAATGGGATTGAATCTGTTCGTGGAAAACGCCACTGTGATTTTCAGTCAGTCAGCCAAGTAACATCCTGTGCATACTGACAAATCAAATCACTTGTTTTACACATCTTCACATTTCAAGTTAAATACTACATTAACGTTTCGTCATTTACCTTGACCTGTAGAATGGGGTGAATTGTTCAAACCGTAAACGCACGTGATGTCATATAGCCAATCAAGATATCAGCTTGCCAACAGCGTACAGTGAGTATTTTCTTTGATGTCTGTGTGATTTCCAAATAAGGCAAGTGGAGGTTGTATTGATGTTCAAACGGGAAATGTTAAGTTCCTTGGAATAGCCAATCAAATTTGAAGTTTAAAGCGGTCATACAGTTGCACTTCTTCTAATATGGACCACGGAATATTTATGAACCTATGACATCACCAAACCGTTTTCTGATCAGAAAACGTGGCATGTTATCACGTGACAACAGATTCGTATACACCGAACGTTAGCAGAGTGCGATCTGCTGTGGAAGATGGTCAAGGTTTTGCCTTTGGCCCGAAAGAAACCTTGACCTTGTGAGGATGCAGTCATTGAGGACGTATACAGGTTTATAACACACGGCCAATGCATGGGTGTGTCAAATTATATTATGACCAACACCGACTGTACATCTCTTTCATGACCCCATTGACCCTTGGTCGCAAATAAATTATTATAACGTCACTTTATGGAATTGAGCATCAGTACATGAAACAACTATTATGGGGATTGCATAGAGAAATTTTAAAAGTATAGGCGCAATACATTCGATCCACTCGAACAATTCAATTAAACAAATTATTAGCTCATTAAATCCGGAAAAAAATGACTTATATACCAGATACGTAATAGTATATTGTCTTGATAAGAGCGTCGCCAGAGTTCAAAAATATTTGTACCTGGAAAATCTTCCCAATCATGATTCTAAAAACAGACACTCGAGGTGTGCAGTTTTTTTTTGTTTTGTTTTTTTACCAAATTAAATACGCTCACTTTACAAGATGAAATATCAGTTTATTATAGTAGTCTCTATCCACAGCCGTGGTTTAATACGAGTAAACATTGAAAAAAAACACATTTATAACATACCGTAACTTTAGTTCTCTAATCAGTTAAACGCCTTAAAGGAGTATTTACGGTAATATAAGAAAAACGCCCTTTGGTGTTACGTTAGTTAAGCCAAGAAATAATTTCTTTAATTCTGTACAAAGGCTGTGTTTCTCACAGACAAAGAGTCAAAAGTGCAGTAAAATTAACCATGTTGACTGATGTTTAGAATTGGGCGTTCGTCTGATTTTGACTTTTCCGTATAGGTTTTAGCATGAATATTTTAAAATATATATAAAAATATTACACCTTTAACTAAAACCAATCCAAGTTTCCAAAGTCACCGTATCTGTCGTTATGTTACATCGAAATATTATTTTGGCTCAAGCTTAAGGTGTCATATATTAGATATATTAATAAATCCTTACTAATGATGCACACAAAAATAGCAACAGACGAAAATCCAATTTCAAACTTCGATGCTGTTTTACGCCATATTTGAATGTGAGCATTAACAGCAATACACCGGAGTATTTTGTCTATAAAGTTTTATTTGAGGAAGCTTTATCTACATGTATGCAGCACCATAGCCATGGTTCGTTTGACACAATCGTAAGGAGTATGGTCTGAATCGATTATTAGACATTCCATCGTAGCTCTGGTCTCCACCAATACCGAAAATGAATAAGTCTAGGAAAAACAATAGAAAAATCACTAGGAAAAATTGTGAAGATATTAAATATCTTCAAAAATAATTTAAAGATATAGCGAAACAGCTGGCTAAATTTCCACATAATCGTGATATAAGAGCAAAGCTCATGTCGACAAAGAAAAAAATAAAAAGGAAAAGGAAACGGCATGAAAAGGTGGTGAAAGATGAAATTTATGACAAACTTGAAACTTTACAGGGTGATAACCCTAAAGAATACTGGAAAATAATTAACAATTTACTCGAAAGAAATAAGGAGGAACTAGATCTACCACCAGAATTTCATGAAAAACTGTTTAGTCATTTCCAAGAATTAAATTCACAACCATCAACATACACAGATAAAGGATCACACGATCTACTTAATGAACTTAAAATTAGAGAAAATGATCAACAATCCAATTCCATCCTGGATTGCCATATAAAAACTAAAGAAATCGCACATGCACTGAAAACCCTTAAAACAGGGAAATCCTGTGGTCTTGATCGCATATCTAATGAAATTTTAAAATACGGCCAAGACATTATATTATCTCCCCTTGCAAAACTTTTTAACAATGTATACAACAGTGAGATAATCCCGGATTCTTGGACTGAAGGATATATTAAACCATTATATAAGAAGGGAGATAAATTAGAACCACAGAACTATAGAGGCATTACAATTTATAGTTGCCTATAGGCAAATTGTTTTCTAGTATGCTTAACAACAAGCTTAACAAATATATTGATGACAATAATCTCCTCTCGGATAACCAATCTGGATTTGGGAAAAGTAGACGTACGGCAGACAACCATTTCATTCTCTAAACCATAATAAACAAATATCTTTACAAATTGAAAAAGAAACTTTACATAGGTTTTATTGATTTCCAGAAGGTTTTCGACTCGGTTTGGAGAGATGGTCTCCTCCTTAAAATACTCAGACTTGGTATTGGTGGAAAATGTTATAACATAACTAAATCCATGTACAATCAAAGTAACATAGCCTTGCAGATAAATAATGATCTCACAGACTCCTTCACATTAGATAATGGTGTAAAACAAGGTGACAACCTCAGTCCAACTTTGTTCAATCTCTTTGTAGATGATATGGCATTTCCCCCAGATATATGCACACCGATAACATTAGAAAATGACAACTGTCGCATCTTTTATGGGCAGATGATCTGATGATAATCTCAGAAACTCCCGAGGTTCTCCAAAACTGCCTAAACAGTTTACATGATTATTGTAATAAATGGCATTTGACGGTCAACCCAAGTAAATCAAACTGAATGGTAATCCAAAAAAGGAAAACAAAAATAAATACAACAGTTTATTTCGACTCTACAGAAATACCTCTTACAGAAAACTATACATACTTAGGATGTACCCTCAATGCAAATGGAAACTTTTCACAGGCCAAAACCGATCTGGAAAAAAGGCATTAAAAACCCTATATAAACTACATAGGACATTCTCCGGCCTCAACCCACCACACGATATATACAACAAACTATTTGACGCACTGATTAAACCAATTCTTTTGTATAACTCTGAAATCTGGGGTACAGAACTAATAAATAAACTGCAAAAGAATGATCTTAACAAGTTCTATACAATCACAGATTTCGAACCTTTTGAAAAAGTTCATACTAAATTTTGTAAATTAAACCTACAGGTAAGTAACAAGCGCTGGATTAGCGCAAATACCTCCGTCGAGGCAACAGGGTCCGTAGGGGAATACATCGCTGAATAACATAGGGCTCAAGCTCAATTTTGCATTTGTTGGACGTTAACTCCACCAATGGTAATTAACCTGGGATTGAGGGTTCCCCACTAGCATGTCCAGCCAGAGATGTGGAAGTCACATTCCCCGCACATAAGTTTTGTCTGATTTCACGTGCTTGAAATATTGGGATATGGAATAGAGTATATTGATGGAAAACCTTGAATACTGCTTGAGACTTTAGGCCCTTCCCAACCCCACCTCCCCCTGAGAGGATGCCCCCACCCAAATCAACACGTTAGCGGCAGAAATGAGACCCTGTGTGCCTAGTTGTACCAATTTGCTTGTGATTTTGTGCAATAGGCCCGACACATCAACACTTCATATTTTGTATGTGTACAGTATAGCATCATCATTGGGAGAATCCTCTACAAAACACACCTGATTTTACCGACACTCCGTTCTGATCTGCCTCAACATCATATGGTGAGGATTCAATGTGCTCGGTATAATTTTGTATACTGGTGTTACAGGTCACCTTCACCATACTGTATCAATGACCATGGACCTGTACATGTATCACATTCATATTGAATGGTGATGGCTGATGAGAATATATATGGAACAAATGGCTGGATTCCATGAAATAAAAAGTTCATATTAATCATAAACAACATACAGTTAATAATATTATCAAATAATTATGTGTATTCCTTGTCGACATAAATATATTACAGACAATATGATGACTGAATCATGGTAACAGATATACACCTGAATCACACCATTTGTAGATCACTGTCAGGTTATCGCTTAACATTTAACAATTTCTGAAAATGACGGCATTTTAATATCTGTCCAACCTGATATAAATTACTGGCTTACCTATTCATAAATGCGTATTGGCTAAGATCACATTATGCCTTGTATATATACTGTGCGTATGGAGCTGTTTGTAACTTTGTTCACTGCTGAAGATGCTTTAACTAATAGCAAAATATACAGAATAAATTGTGACTCCTACTCGGAGTTGCTTTTCTTCTCTACAATTGAAGTAAAATGGTGTGTTCTTGTGCATTTTGAACAGAATATTTGGACTTTGAAGATGATATGTAATGATGCCCCAAAATGAACTGAATTTTCCGTGTCATCTGTCTGTCTGTCTTTCTGTTTGCTCATCTTTCTTGTCATACCACATATGCAGCTGGTGATGGATCATAAGCCTAATGAAATTGACTGATCTTCACCTGTTTTATTGAGGTCAAATTTAGCATTAGCAATAATTTTTAAAGGAGTGAAGATAGGCTCTCCAAATTCATAATACTTGTGCAATTGGTGAACCTATTTTCTCAGGTTATATACGGTATATTATGATATAACATGAAACATAGCTAGGCATTCTAAATTGATACCACTTATGCAACTGATGATGGACCTGATGTCTATGAATATGACTGACATTGACCTATTTTCTCAAGGTCAAAAACTGTAAGTTAAGTCACATCTTAACTGCTAACATACACCTCAAATATAACATTGTCATCATTTTGTTGTCGCTGTGGTCTTTCTTCCAGAACAATTTAGCGAATTACGCATGTGTTTCAACAGTCTCATGCGTCAACAGTAACTTAAACCATGCTGTATCGGCTGAGCTGTTGAAATAGCCTTCATTTCCTGGCTCTGACATACTGCATCACTGTTGAAATATGAGTACCAAGACAGAGTGATATATCACACGGCCAGTGGATTCCCGATTTACATTGAATGTCGTTATTGCCTAAATAGTATTAGCAGCATTTTACAACAACAACAATTCGCTGACTTACAGTGAAAAATTATAGTGAAAGGTATCTATTTTTTGTTGTTTGGCATTTTTATTTCCTGGCATTGTTTCAGATAGAATACAACAGCCTAATTCATACACTCAGGAATAAAAAGGGGGTTAAAATCTTTATGTTCAAACTTTCGTAGGAAATATAAATAAAGTTGGTATTGCCTCACACTGGGTTTCAACCATTGGTGAAGAAATCCCTTCTACCAGGGATGATTCCTGATTGCTCATCCTCCAGGGGTATCTGCCCCCACTCTGTCCCATCCTAAAAGCAATTGCCACATCTAATAGGGGGTGTGCCCAAATTGGGGAGATCTAAAGCCCTGTGAGTACCAAATTATGTGTTACAAAATTGTCTGAGGAAATGCTCTTCGCCCGTGTTTCACACGAGCTTTCATTTCAATTGTGTCCAAAATCATTGCTTCAAAATTTCGTCGGGAACCATGACAAACCCTGATGGAAATCACATGAGTCGTGGGTTCCCCATATGACAATTATTTGGCGGGAGATTTCACGTTGCATTCCTAGACCTCCGTCGATCAGACGGAGGTAAAAATACTGTGAACATTGCATGTAAACGAGAACTTGGGCGATTCCCACTTATAACAGATATCCACACAAACATACTTAACTATACGATACACCTTGAAAATAGTTTGGATCGAACTATTCTTCAAGATGCAATCACATGCAGTAAATCACTAAAAACTGATGGAATTGGATAGCATAGCTATGTCTCTCTAATAAAAGAAAAACACAACATCAACAATGACGAACACCTAACTCACCATTCCAAATCCAAACACGTATAAAAAAAAGTAAAAGATAAACTAAAAGATAAATATATCGAATACTACATTAACAAAGTAGAAGAATCCGAGAAGCTTCTTCATTATAAATTTATGAAACAATCCTATTCGATTGCTGGCTATCTACAATATGTAAAGAAAACCCAGAATTTTAGACAATCTTTAACAAAACTCAGAATATGCGCCCACAGACTTGAGATAGAAACGGGGAGATACAGAAAAATAGATCCGGACAAAAGATGGTGCAGACGTTGTGATGGTATATTAAATAAAACTGTGGAAGATGAATACCACTTCTTTGTCATTGTCCCAGCGGTAAAAAACTGCGAGATATATTATACAAGTTAATCGACAACACTTGTCATTTCTTCAGACACTTAACAGATTAAGAAAATTTTTAATTTTTGTTCAGCCCACCTAACCATCTGTCCCCCAAAATTGGACAGTTTATTTACGAAATGTTGCAACAGAGAACATCGCAGCTAGCCGGCACCCCTGCCGCACAGGCTTGAGCATGAATATTAAACTATTGCAACCTCGTCGATTGGGGTGCGACTCCACACATCACTCTTCTTGGCAATCTGTGACCAGAGGGATGTGTGGAGTTGCATCCGAATTTATGTTCGACGTAGTGGTGGCCCAATACAGTGGGCTTTAGGGCAGCATTCTTCTGTTTGTCACTTTAGCTGACCTCATAGCTTGGATACAGGCTAAGCCTATCTCAACTAACTATTCTGTATTGTTAGAGCTGTATGCAGTACTTATGTGCATGTTTGTCTGGGAATTGTGATAATCTTGTTTGTACATGGCATTGTTTTTAACAATCATTGATATATGTATATATATTTTTATGTTTCTATATGTATTCATGTATGGAAATAAAGTAAAGTAAAGTATACAGACCTGCATATGGAAAATGGATATGGATAGATGGATGAATGGATGTACGTATGCAGCGAAAGCTGAGACTATGCTACTCTAAATGCGTGTTTAACATGTAAATTGCTGAAGTGCGTGAGCAATTATTAGTACTCACCAGGCATATTAAGAAGACAAAGATACGCTGTCATCAGTTGGAAACAATTGATCTGTGAAGCTGCCATTTTCCTGGGTTTACTTTCTCCACTGCAAAACTCGATGTGTCCTCTCAAAGCTCAGTTACCTTGCGTGGATTAATTCCAGCCGTAGGCACTCAAGATCAATGGCCAAATGGACCAGTTATGCGTCCGTTCTTGGATCTTTACATACAGCTGTATACAGTTAACTGCTCTCATGGATAGAGCTTCCGTCCTTATGTCCCTTACTATTAGATACAAGGGGAATTATGAACATAAGGGCTCAAGTTGATGTTTGAGCATAACTATTATGGTCACTTAAACTCTAGTCATTATCAACTTAACTAACGACATGACAGCTCTGACGGGGCTGAACGCAGCACGATGTAAATGTTAACCATTAACATAAATTGAAAATTACTTCGCACACAAAGTGCTACAGTAAAGGTCATTTAATGTCGAGAATAATTCCACTTTCCTGCTTATTTTTCGGTGTCATCGAAAATGAAGGTCACAAGCCACCATTATAGTGAGTACAAGATTCCGAACTGACTTGATCTCAGGCAGATGTGTGATTGGTCATTACACCTGATTTGCCGAGCGATTGCTTGTGATATATTTAACAGTTTTCTACAAATTTTAATAGGAAAAAACATCCAGACCACTGTCTAATTCGCGTATGTGAAAATGACTTCCAGACATAGCTCGAACAAATGGTGGGTAATGAAAAGCCAGATGTGGCGGGTCATTTGTATATTTTTTCTCAAGATGTGCTCAGTAACATATTTAGTCCAAAATACAAGCGTCTAGTCCGTCATTCAATATTCAGCCGTCGCCCATTAGATAGATAGATAAACTTTATTTACTGAGGGTAAAACATGGTTAGCATGGCTAATCTTCCCCATGGCCCTCTGGGGTTAATAACTATATACATTGTTAAGAATCCAGCTATACTTTAAAATATAAAATATAGTTGAAATGTACATATAGGTAACAGATAAAACTATAAATATACATAAAAACCATTCGTAAAACAAACATTTCAATGATACTGCATATACGTATATGACCATTGATTATAGCTAGGCCTACATAGTGTTTAAGAAATGGTCAAATGCGGCTTTCTTAAAAGAACCTAGAGAATTACACACTCTCACATGTTCTGGGAGATTAAAGAATTTCCGCGTCCATAATCCAAAGACCTAATTCATATAATAACATTAGCACCAAATTAAAAGGATAAATCATAGTATACATAAAACTAGGCCAATTTCCTGAAAGGCAAAAGCGGTCAACAGGTTTCAAGGATACCAGCTAGACATCATGATGTTCCAAAAATTCAAACCCATATCGCTGATCAGTACACAGGCAAACTTTCACCGTTCAGTACTGTTCAGTTCTGTCACAATTGATACCGTTCATTTTCCTGTTGGTAACCTCCAGGTAACTTGTTGGTACTGCACGGAAAGTTCAGGATTGGTACCACGAAGTCCTGACTGAACAGTACCGTGCAGTTACCAATCAGTCACCACTTGGTAGTATATACCAGTAACTGATTAGTAACCAAGTCGTAGCCACAACGATCCCACATTTACAGTACCATGCAGTTCTGACTTGAAGGCTACTGATCAGTTACTGGTTGGTGACCAATAGATTATACCATAAATGAAATGTGTGGTAACTGATTGGTGACCGGTTGGTACTGTTTGTTACTGATTGGTGACCAACTTGACAACTGAACAGTACCACGAGGGAACCTTTCCTACCAGTACCTACCAGTACCAAGAGGTACTGGCAGGTTAGCAGAAATTGGTTGGTAGCCGTTCAGTAACTTAGCTGTAACCAATCACGGTACTGAAGTGTTACTGCATTGTTACCAACAGGTACCAACTGTGGAAAATTGGGATGGTAACATAGCGGTAACTCATTGGTTATTGATTGGTAACTGCATGGTAGCCAATCAGTAGAAAATTTATAGGATCCAATGGGTGACCAATCAGTACCGCAAGAGGGCCTTTCCTACCAGTACCAATCAGTTCTCCACCAACCAGTAGCTAACCAGTTACTAAGTGGTACTGGTTGGTGACGGTTTGCCTGTGTAATCGTAAAATATTTGCTTACATTTTTGGATACGGGGGAGATGGATCTTTCGTTCAGTGTATACATTAGTCAAAAGTTTTCTTCTCCTTTAATCCATATGATGTTCGTTGTAAAGTCGTTATATCTAGAGTATGATGTATCTCGGTCACGCTTTGATTATGACTGTTTATATGAAAACTATGAGGATCTTGAAATATATAGGTTCATACGGCCCCTAACCACGGGTTAAACGGAATTAGACACAAGTTACGAAACGTATCGCCATAGATCTTGCATGCTACGCTCGTATTTTGCTATCAGCATGCGATATGTATCGCCAAATTTGAGAAAATTCGAGTGGAGGCACTTGATGATATAGCCCGGTTTTACAAGTTTCTGCAATAATGGTTTGTGACGTTGATTAAAAGATACCAAGGTCACAAGAGCACGGAATTCACCGAACGGTACCACTCGAAGTGGCACTTTTTTGAAGAGGTATATATGCCTTTGGATGTTATCCATATGTCATAATGAATCTGACTAAAACCAAATCTTAAGAAAATCCTCTCCGGCTTATATGTCGCTTCTTAACATGAGCGACAGGTATTGAAGGGATTGATTTGTGTAGATCCGGTTTTAATCAGATTGATGTGATAACCGTTGAAGATTTGTAGCATAAGGGAAGCATAACACACTTAATTAACCATACCACCTCTCTATGTTTCGAATTCAAACTTATAGGGAGGAATATCATCCTCCCCACAGCGCATGCTCCATTTCGCAGGCTCCATTATCCATCCCTGCCTCCGACAGCTGAAGTTGACCTTTACTACGTTGCTATGACGTATAGGGGAAAACCCACGTAAGCACGGTTCAGATAGTCGGGTTCCCAACTCCCCGGTACATGAACGAACTACTTTTCATATGCTCTGTCCAGATAAACAGGGACAATAATCTCCAGATAATTCTTTTTAACGCTAGGTCAACAGAGATATTATGCAGACTTGAAAAGTAATGGAATGTTCGGCAAACATCTATTTTACTATATATGATGTCACTTCCGGCGATGTGCGCGAAGGAACCGAATCCGGTCCAAAAATCTGACTGGTGGCTGGGGTATTATTAGACCCCCATCGAGGTGGTTGGAAGGAATATATGGTTTCTCTAATATATTTGAATAATTCTGTCGCTGGAGAGATGAAACGTTTTACTCTTTGGACGAAAGTTAACTGAATTTCATGTAATCAATTGATGACGTCATAGTGACGTAATAAAATGGCACAACATAATAATTTATTATCGAATGTTTTGTTTATTTTCCATTTGCTTATCCAGTTCTGCTGGTACCATGTGACTTATCAACTTTGGTTGATGTTCTTTGAAGAGATATTTGTATGGAAATGTTACTCATAAGTGATAACATCACATTCTGAACCCAAATGTGGGGGTGGGGTATGATTCCTTGGATATTTTTGTTATTCCTGTTGCTAGAGATCTAACACTGTTCACACTCTGCATATTACGTCCTCATCTACTAAAACCATTTAATGGGGTTTCAAATGATAATTTGGTGACGTCATAATGACGTCATAACTTGGAATTTATCTCAACCACGTAATGTTTTTAACCACCAGACCATACCAGTATGTATTCACAAGTCGACCGGTAGATATCCCTCTCTATAATTTATTGGTCGGATATTACGGGTTCAAATTTATATAACAGTATATCAAGATATCCATTGGAGCCATCGATACCTAAATCATAATCCAAATAATCTCGTTAATCTTGTTCTCGTTAATATGGAGGTATATGTGAAGGAGTAAACGTCCACTCAAGGGGTTAAAGGCCCATTCCCAAGCACGATGCGATTTTTAGCATGTAACTTGTAACATACAACTAAGTTGCATCGTGAGAACACTCGCCCGATTTTGATCGCATGCTACAAGTCATATGAAATAGAACAGTTCCTATTTCATACGATTAGTTGCATGCTACAAATCGGGGGATTCCCCCGCCGAGTTCTTACTACAAATCGAATCGTGAGAATGGGCCCAGCTGCCTGAAACAGTTCACTAACATGACAGCACACAGTCACGTGACCGCTAAGCTCATTAGCTGGTTCAGTTGGCACTATTGTGCTAAACAATTAGCAATATACATCTTATCTACGACATCAGGGAACAACAACTAAAACTTATAATAATTTGTAAAATTAGTAGCATCTGACACAAATTTCAGAGAAAAAAAAATGTGATAAAAATCTTTTGAGTTTTGGCTTCGCAAATGCAACCAGCTAAATGATTTTTATCTCTCAGCCAAAATTGAGGTAGATCAAGAATGCCTATGCAAACTACCAAACTTAAATCACCCATGAGCGCAGAGCAGAAGCCTTTTGAAGGTTAGCGAGATTGACCTATTTTTTCTGGGTCACCGGGTCAAACTCATCACACATTGCGTGTTACCATCATTTGTCATGAATGATAAAGCATTTACCAGACACATAGCTGCTCATGGGCTACACCCCGATTTGAGGCATGTCCGCAGCATCTGTGACGTCATCGGTGACATCATCAGTACGAGTAGTCGCCGAAGGACGTTGGGTAGAACATGGGCCCCTGGCTAGCCTGACGGGCACGGGACCGCTGGAATTTACCATTGAAACAAAGATACGGCCTACCTGAATTTATCCCACACGTAGGCCTACTTGTACGTAAAAGCCAAAATAGTGGACAACGACGGGACGCCCATCGCGAACGATGCTCCATTTTGTTTGTGCAGTTGTCTGATCGACATATTCACCGTGATGCTTCAGAAATCTGCTGTATTCCATTATGGGCTACGAAAGGTTCAGTAGAAAGGCAACTGTGGTGGTGGAGATCTTTCTATGAAAGACAGCACTTTGTCGTACTGTATCACAAGAAAATAGTTGGTGATCCGTCTAGTTCCACATTAAACCTAACTATTGCTTCTGGTTAAAATTAACCCCTTCACACATGGAGCCTCTTAAAATGAGTTTATGGAAGAAAGTCCATAATTATTTACCAACTACCTCGGAAAAGTGAAAGTCTTTCGATAAGGGATCTGACTTCACTGAGTCTGCATTATCGTGTCTTGACATCAACCCAGAATTAAATTTAACGTCGTGTTCAGATCATTGTTGAAGTTTCCACTTCGGAATATCGACGAAATGGTGAATGACATGCACGGCGCGACACAGATCGCACGGTTAGATTTGAAATACACTTATTACCAGTCAGGCCTGGTACTCACGATCCAGTTTTCCTTGACAAGCGAGACTAAATTATGGAAGCCTGTAGTGGCCATTAGCTTACTTACAAGATAGTATTATGGACGATGACCGTAACAGAGCAGGATAAATCGAAATGACGATTTACAAATTTGCTCTCACTTGTCAAGGAAAACTGGCTCCTGTGTACCATGCCCCAGAACCCGAAGAAGACCGCAGAGATATCACAACCTTTATCACGACTCAAGGATTGTTTCGATACAAACGTATCTCTTTTGGTCAGTCGTCTGCCCCATCATGCTATCAGACAGCATGACTACATGTATAATCTTGCCCGACTTTCTAGGTGTCGACTCCCGCCTTATTATCCCTTGACGATATTGTTCGTAAACTATTGCAACGCTTGCTAGATCAGTACATAACACTCAATGAAAAATGTGAATTTACGTTCCTTCGCTGCCCGTTCTGGATTAGCTTTTCAAAGAGTATTTAGCTCCGTTCTACGGAACAGTCAGGAAGACAGTATAGATATGTTGGAACTTCCAGTAGCGAGAATGTCAGACATCCACCCGTCTGGGCTAACGACTACGGGATGCACTGATGATAACTTAAGAACTAAAACCAACAGTCTTGCCAAGATGGGTAGCATGAATTACTATGATGTGTTAATTATTATGTTACAAAGTTATTGACTATGTTTATTAAATATCAATTTGAAACTGTCCACGGCAATGAATATTAGTTTCTTACAGGAGGAGGGCAGATGTTGTGTCCTGAATAACTATATATGGATGGTTCAAGGGATCTAACTCCAGTCCCGTCACCATATCCTGTGGAACGTTCTCCAGCTCTGTATATGGTATCATTTGTGTGATAGGGATGTTAATACAGGTTAGGAGACTTTGGAGTGTACGCCGTTGGTCTGCTGTAGTCGTCGCCCTTGATCTAACATGTTAACGATTACTACAGCAAGTATAATCATTTTGTGAACAATACTGTGCTGCTATTTCAAAATCTCCGGTCTTAAATGTATGTGGATACTAATCTCACTATCTTGCGGATGAACTTGACGCAAAAGGAAAATTGTCATAAAGACACGTTAATACGGTATCTATCTCCACTTGAAATAATACTAATTCCTCACAGGCAACACCACCTCAGTTCAATGATGGGCACGGGGTTCAAGAAAACTGATCAACGATACATCAATGTCAGAAGATATAAAGCTTTCTTGTGTTCCAATATATACGAGATTGTTTCTTTGTTTATATATTATTATATTATTGGGGACCGCACTGCACTCGCCCCATGGTTAGAGCGCCGGTCTCGTAAGCCTTAATACAGGGATCAATCCCCGTCAGGGTCATACCAAAGACTTGAAAAATGAAACTTGTTGCTTTCTCTCCTACGCTCACCAGTAAGAGGTAGAATAAGGACTGGTTCGCATGGTGTCATTATAATGTGACTGGCTGTGGTGTCATGTCTGCCTACAAAGTGACATTTCGGTGGAGCAGAACTATAAAATGGAATATTAATAGGATTGCTTTGTTACAAGTAGGTACTAATGCCCCTCTTCCCCACCTCAGCCGTCACGATAAGACTGAACATTTGTTGAAAGTTGGCAGCACTATACCAAACACCATATAAGTATTCCAGTGGTTACCAACTGTGCATTTCTAAGCCCATTCATTACCAATCACCAAACAATATGTAGACGATCTTGTTGCTTTTGGACGATCTTATATGGGTGACGCAGCGACAGAAATCTATCCATCTTCATTTGATTTGAAGGAAATCATAGGTAGTCCTGATGAGACGTCATATATAGACATGTACCGCCACAAGGGTAAACCGGTCATTTCTCCCGCTTCGACTCAGTGACAAGGGAGACGATTGCAATTTCTTCTTGGTTAACTATCCCTTCCTGGGGGTAGTAAGACACTTTGATGTTTCTCTTGTTCACAACAAACAGTCACAGAACATGCCAGAAAAGTCCAACCCGGAAGTCGTGGATTAATGCTCATTATGTCGATCGGTGGTCACGTGTCGATGACAAAATGTTTCTTGTGCGTTTGACTTCCCCGGGATCTTGAATTTTAATGGTTGTGGTGAGAGATGGCGAATGGCCGACATTTTGTTCCGTGATGAAAAATGGATTATCCGGAGTTCTCGCCTCGGTAATATTTGAGAAAGCGGAGATGGCAGCAACTTTATATTCGCTTGCTGCAGTTTTCGGAACCGCACTTTTGGACCGCCTTACTTTAACTGTTTTATCCAGTTTCAGACAGTGTAAAAGCGCTGTGGCGGCTTGTTCCTGTTCAAAACTATCTTGTGGGTTCAGTATCGGCTTATTTATAACGCCGGCCAACTCCATCTCTAATTCCTCGCGCTGGTTAAGTTTTGTTGCTGGTTGTACAATACTTTTGATTTCATGCTCTCTTTCTCCATATACAGGTAGCTCCCAAGAATTAGTTCTTCTTCTTGATTTCAAGCAGTATGCGTCCATGGTTCCTATGACACTAGGAGTTGTCGCTCTTGATTTCAAAGGTCTCATATATCCGGGTATTTTCTTAGACGCGCCAGTCCCATCGGAAAACTGGCTGTATTCAGCAGCCACCGATTTTCTGAGAAGCACTTCGGGAGTAGGCGCTCGATCCACTAAAATCATTGGCTCATAATTGACTATCGGACTCTCTGCCATAAAGCGTTTTCTTCTTTTCTCCAGTTGTTGTTGATGTCTATGCAACTGGGACTGTAGATTTCCGAGCTCCAAGCTCAATCTTCTGTCTTCTTTGATATTGGTATCCAAAAAGCATTGCCCAAATTTGCTGTTCTTAACTGATAGAGCGCCAGATATTGCTTTATCTCGGCTAAGTATATCCCTCCGCAATCTTACCTTTGATGGCTGCATTCTTGGACTCCAAACTAACGAACCATCTATTTGTTACACTCATCCGATTATGATCTGCAATTGATAAGTATAAACCTTTGAGGTTTATTCACCTAGTTGTGCTCAACAAAACACAGTAATGTGTCTTTCTATGAACATTGCCGAGAAACATCGCTACCTCTGCCGGCCAAGATTCCCTCTTTCATCAGTTGTCTACTATTCTCAGCCGAATTCCCTCTGTTCAGCTGTGGTACTTGTATCAAGCCCCAAGTGGATAGGCAACGGTCTGGATGGACAATGGTCTGGACCTGGAAAATTCAAGAGAAAATATAGACGAGGAAAATATAACGGTATTTTATTGTCAGTGCAGCTGATGGATCAGAAAAATTGCACATCCACGCTTGTCCACATAGTCCTGCAGCAGGAATAACATACGCCTCCATTTTCCAAGATGGTTTCGTTAGCTATGGCATACCGGTTGTTGATTTTTGTGTTCAGCATTATGTTTTAGGGGCCAACAGTTAAAGCAAATATTTATGAGACATTTAGGATAATATTGCTACCCAATTAACCAATTTGGTGAACCAAGATATCAAACTGTTTACTGTTCCAAATCCATCTTTCCACAGCTAAACCGTATTGGAAGAAAATTTGCTCATCGAGTATTTTGTATATTTTTTCACATTTATTATTACTTTTGTTGACTTTTTTCGAGATTCTCTCTATTTTACCTTTTTTACCTTTATTTACCTCAACAAACAGTTTCTAGTTTATGACAAAATTTCTACAGAATTCTGTCATTCCTAGTAACGTCGTTACCATTTCTTCATCTTTGTTTTCACTGAAAATCAAACCTTTTCACCGCGATGGAAACCTCTACACCGCGGAAAGGTTTCAACCGCGGTAGAAATGTTTCCATCGCGGTTTATTTTGCTTTTCGGTAAAAAAAAAAGGGGGGAAGAAATTGTGGCGACGTCACTAGAAATGCGAGAAATCTGAAGAAATTCTGTGATAAACGAGAAAATGTTTGTAGAAAATCGACGATTTTTTTTTGAAAACCCTCGAAAACTCAGGAAACAAAGTGAAGTAAACACGCTAAAAAACTGTGGAAAAGACCAGTGGCCAATGTACATACACATACCTATAGGACTACCGGATAAAAGAATTGGTGTTCAGAGCAGAGTGAAAAACGTCTGCTCTGTTCAAGAAATCTCAGCGTTTGTAATGCAGATGGCGGCCAAATCAAGTTAATGGTTTTATGTGACCCGTATGACCGAAGGTGCGGTGCCGTCTTTCAGATTGGTCGGACGTCTGTAACAATTTCCAACTGGTGGATCCAGATAGTTTAGATGTGAAAACTTCGTGTACTTTTTCCCCGGATAAATAAAGCAATCTAGCCTGCATTTGGAGAGTAGCTTAGAATAAACGGGAGAAATTTCGTACCCTTTTTCATAAGAGTGGAGGAAGAGGTTTGAATAGCAAACTGTTTGTCGATCTCACTTTGCGAGCTGAATATCCTCATTTGACGAGTGTTCGAGTAAGGATATGAAATGCCATATAGTAGTCACAGTCATTGTTGCAAATTCGACGAAATCTCAGAAATCAGGAAAAGTGTAATTAGGATGGAACGAAGTATGATGCAGAAGCTGTTGGCTATCAGTGGGTTTGAAGTGAAGAATTGAGCATTTGAGCGGATTTTAAACGTCTGTGGTACCCTCCCAGATACCAATATATATCATAAATTTAGCGGGTTCAAAGCAATGGTTTAATCGGACAATTAAGGAGAACTTTAACTTCCCAATCAGTTATGTAAATGTTAGCATAAGCTGGTCAAAATTTTTGCCCATAGCTGTGCCCGTTATTTGTAAATATTGCTCAGGACAGAAACTGAAATTGTTTCTGTTGAGAGATATATCCAGTAGCTTTAAAATATGAACGTCGTTCCTTGTTGACGGGGTTCGACAGGGCTTCCGAGATAATTTTAAAACCCGCATCGGAATCGATGTTCGAGTAAAGGACTCAACGGCCATCGTGAAGAGAAGAACGTTGTCATCATAGCAATTGCCAGAGAGACGTTTTAAGAAGTCGTTTCAAGAGTGTCGTGTACATAACTTGCATGAATTTGAGTCATTGGATTGAGTCAATATACTCCGCAACTGCAACTGCAACTGTCAGAGACAATAGGTCGCCCTTTAGACATACGAGTGCTCATTCACCCCCATGGCTCATTCACCCCCATGGGTTCATTCACCCCCATGGGTTAGTTTATAGGGATAGGGAGATCGCGTGCCCTTTCTATACTACTCATCGCGCACTACTCATCGCGCATGCGCATCGCGCATGCGCAGTCGACCCATTCTACTGTACGGTGCAAGCCTGGCCCATGGAATTTCAGGTAGCGAAAACACCAGGTCTCTCGCCCCACCCTATCCCGCGCCACACCTATAACCTATAGGGATAGGGAGATCGCATGCCCTTTCTATACTACTCATCGCGCACTACTCATCGCGCATACACAGTCGACCCATTCTACTGTAGGGTGCAAGCCTGGCCCATGGAATCTCAGGTAGCGAAAACACCAGGTCTCTCGTCCCACCCTATCCCGCGCCACATCTATAGGGATAGGGAGATCGCGTGCCCTTTCTATACTACTCATCGCGCACTACTCATCGCGCATGCGCAGTCGACCCATTCTACTGTAGGGTGTAAGCCTGGCCCATGGAATCTCAGGTAGTGAAAACCCCAGATCTCTCGCCCCATCCTATCCCGCGCCACACCTATGCGACCCGCTGTGCAGTGAGTAAAGCGGAGTAGGAGGAGGAGGAGTAGGAGGAGGAGTCGGACACGCCACGGATTATACTAGGTAGATGAGGATCTTTATTAAGAAATAAAAGTTCCTATTTGGCATTGACTGTCGTCTGTTAGATAATTCAACTCCTGTTTCGTAATGTTGCCCTTATGGTAGATATCAGTTAAAAAATAGTTTTAAATACAGTTTGATTTTGGTATAACAAGGAATGTTCAATGGGAGTGTAATATTTTGGATCTTTCAGTTGTCTGTGAGTCTCAGCTATATACCGGGATTTCTCTATAACAACTTTCGCACAACCCTTATCGATTGAGTTTATCGCGACATCAGAACGTTTTGACAAAGAAAAAAAGCTGGCCGCTTTTTCAAATCTAATTTTGACGACAATGATGAAAAGGGAACGTGGAGATACACTGACCAATTTGTGACTTGAACTGGGGTATCTCCTAGCACAGTTGGTTGACTTGAACTAGGGTATCTTCGAGCACAGTTGGTTCTCTACCGGTCTCCATGTGGACTTAAATTCTTAAGTCGACTACGTTCAGAAGAGGCGGAGTCTCTACCAAGAAAGTGATGCTTCGACTCGCCGCAAGAAAATATTACTGTCTGAATGGTTCTGGATGATATCCGGTCGAGAAAAAATGGGAGTCGGTACGAAAGACAAGACCCTCGACAGTAGCGACACGTCAAGATCAGGTAGTGACACTTCAGGATGAGTTAATTTGCTCTGAGAACGTTTATAAATTGTGTTAGATATTTTCAGCGAGTTTATATCTAGATTTCTAATTAGTTCTCCTGCTCTTGAATACGGGAAACCCAAGATGTAAACAGAAGATCAGCTGTCTGTGGTATCCTATGGATGCCATCAGTTTGATGTTCGATAATAATTCCAGTGTCCAATTAATGGAAGACGCTGTCCTCAAAGAAGAGTAGGTTAAGATGATCAATAATACCCAGTTCATCTGATGCTCCTTTGGCCATTGTAACAGGATGGAAATATATTTTGGCGCTGAGAAAACTGTGATCATCGGAGGTCATTTCGTTGGGACCAGATTGTTGACTTGAGAATATAGGTGATGTAGCTGTGATGTGTGACAATTCTGGAAGTCAGGGACTGCGGATTGTTGCGAGGACCGTTTGCAGTCCAGAGAGCATACGAAAAACTTTATCTGTAGTTCTGGACTGATTTTCTTGTTGGTTTGAAAAAAGGGCGTTTGGTGGATTGAATCAATGGAAGTTTCGGTGCATTGGACATTCAAGGGACAAGTTCATGAATTAGAGCTTCGATAGCCATATTATAATGTTCATGAATGGCGTTCGTAATAGAGAATGACCATTGCTCAGAGATAGAATCTAACTGATTAATAATATCGTCATTTGGTGCTGCTGGACAAATGGAGGCTCGAATCCTATCAACTTTATTGGTAAGCCACAAAGGGGGCTTTATTTGGCCAAAACAGATGGCTGTGGTGGATAAGTCAAATTAATTTCACAAAACATCCTTGGATATCTCCATCGTCAGCCGGTGGAGTTCTGTCCTGCCCTTCTGTCAGTAATCTTCATCTTGATGCAACCGTAGATGTCCACTATGGGCCACCGTAGGCATGGTACACCATGTTGCCCGATGTTGGAGCCATGCAACATCACGGTGAAGCAATGGTGGATCAATACAGTCGTACTATTGTCACAAAACTCCATGATACATGTGGTAGAATGGTTAACATGACAACCATATTACAGACATGGTGCAGAAATGGTGCATCACGGGAAAACCATGGTACACCATGATACACACTGGTAATCCATGGAACAATAGTATAAGCATGGTAAGTCCATGTACAGCATCGTGCAATTATCCCGAAATACCATGGGACAACATATAGTTTCAATGCAGACCAATGAATGGTCACCCAATTATCAACATGAGCAGTGTGACTAACGTCACAGGACCTACGAAGTAGAGTAGGCATTAGGACTCGATCGCATGTTCATTGAGATATGATGTGACCCTCCCCTACGGTACGTTTCATCATAATATGGTACATGTACAACCTTCCATAACAGCCATAGGTTCTCTTTATAACATGCCTTTTGTGAGATTGAGCAAGATTATATTCTGGGTATTTATATATTTACATCGATGTGTTCGTGCCACAAAAAATGAAAGTATATTGGTGAATGTTCTGGTCATTTAGTGATCCGGCCCTGGTACATCAAGCAGTTGAATAGACTCGGAGTTAAACACATTAATACTGGGTTTCACCAGCCTCCGTCTATAAATAGTTCGCTCAGCTGTATTGAGGTCGCTGTCCTCAGATCTTGCGGTTGAATCCAACAGCGAGAGAGCACCAGGCATGCCAGGGCTGTTCCCAAATTCCATGGTGTCATGTTTCCCTCGCTTAAATGATCGGACTTTTCTCCGTATGATCTATAACAATATACTGAAGTGTTAATTATAAATCTAATTTTAATCAGAATTATTTCAGATCAGAACTAGCTGGTAACAATGCCCTAATGCTCGTTCATGCCAAAAATCAAGGTTATAATGTCAACGGTTCTCCTTATTTTGCCGACGAAAGGATTCGGATGGACTGACTGACTCACTCATTACCGGACAATTTGCGATCTGTAGCCTACTTCGTAGGAATATGGTGAACAAAATTGCAAATCTTTCCAGGATATCAATTCTTTACACGGTTATGCACATTGGAAAGAGATTTTATGTCAACCCTATGTTCGGGTGAGCACAATCAAAATTCCTGAAGATGGTGTAAAAGAAAACAGATCAAAATAGGATAAAACATTGCCGTGCTTATCATTCTTTCATTCTTTGGAGTCATAACATTACTATGCCCCCAAATCTGAGCGACTTGTATATCTGATAACATATGGTAGGAATGTATTCATGTCTAGATATCCTTGGGACAGTAAAGTCGAACGGGGATGTTCGCCTTGACCTGCTAACCATTTCAACAATTCAAATACCCAATGCATCGGGTGAAATTAGTGTCTGTACTGTTCCAGGTATGGGGAAGGAAGAGGCCTCATAATGGATTCATTAGCTGGAAAGTTGAAGTTTGACAAAAGTCAAGTCGGAGAAGAACTGAACCCAAAGATGTCCTGAGAATAGAAATTCGACGAAGATTTCAGGCTAATTCCGAGTGCTCACTATTACCCATTTGGTTGCGTCTGAACGAGAGGCATTGCCAAGGTAAGGCATAACCACGATGAATGCAAGTGAAATCTGATCTCGTCTTTTGAAAGAAATATATACAAGAAATCAGTCATAATATATAAAAAAAATTCGAATGCAAAATCACAATCCTTTCTCGAATTAAACTCGAATTCCTTCAGTCTACTATATCGTCAATAATCCAGCTGACGTCCAGAAATAGGAATAACCACCAATTTCTTTCTGTCAGACACCTAAGCCATCGACAATTAAACTTTCGAAGGCGCCCAACATTCCCAAGTAAACACTTCTCAGCTGATCACTGAGCATTCTGGGCGTCAGATCCGACAATCAGTATGTAGCCGTCGATCACAACAGAATACCCTGGTGTGGCTGGCTCTCGTGAAAAAACATCGAAAAACCTTCATGTATTCATTCGACAGTCAAGAGTCAATTCAATTATGGAGGAAATGGACATTAAGGAAACACAAAACAAGATGTTTTCCTGCCAAATAGAAGTGGTCAACAGTTTCCAGTGCTGAAAAAAGGACATCCTGATATTCTTTACATGAAATCCTTATCACTGATCAGTATTCTTCATCCAAAAGAATTTTCCAAGTGGTTTTCTGGAGAAGGATGTATCTCAGTCATGCTTTGATTATGAGTGTTCATTTGAACACCATGTAAACAGGTGGTGTTCAAATGGCCCCTATAGCTGAATTAGACACCATTCAGGAAATTCAGCGCCAGAGATCTTGTAACGCTACGATCGTATCTTTCAGCCAGTGTACGACATTTATCACAGAATTTGAGAAACTTTGAATGGAGGCGTTTGGTGATATGGACTTATAGCAGACATGGCTTTCAAAACGACTGCATTTATTAACCAAATTTGGAGGATTTAGATAATTTCTTCTTCGAGCTTTTCAGACTCGGATAGATCATGTTTGGTATCCTTTGGGAGGTTTTCCTGGTGGTATACTGTACTCGATGAACCATACTTATAGAACTCAAACTGGTACAGCTGACAGGCGTCCTAAAATCTACATTGTCTCAAACATATTATCTTAGATCAATCTTTTGAGTCTGGGTTCATTGTCCATTTGTCTTTTTTAACAATCTCGTGTTTTGTAGGGCTGTGTTGTCATAGAGTGCAAAGATTGTTGCTCCAGATTTTGGTTGTTTTGAGCTTCAAGAACCCAGAACCTGGTCAAGCTATCATTATTATTATTCATTATTAGTTATCACTGTACCTTAACTAAATATCGGTGTACATTGTACCATGTAGAAGTTATAGTTCTTTGTCAGAACCCACGAGCGTGTCGACATCAGAAAGCTGACATATAAGACTTCCCCCTGAGTAGAAATGATATTATGCTTTCAAGGAAAAATATATAAAAACTGTGAATAATTACTTCTTCCCCAACACATACTCACCTAAACATATGTGTCCGACACACACTCACGATAACTATGGTCGGTAAGTCTTATACAGATACCTGAAGAACATAACTCGGCCTATATATATATATGCATACGGCAATATGAAAACTATAATACACAACGGTCAACACTATAAACTTGTGCAAATAATGTTCGCGAAAACGAATTGGCCCGAGTATGTAGACCATGACATGTATACAGAGAGCCGCTCAGACAGCTATACTTTGGGCAAATATATCAGGACGTCTAAATGTGAATTATCTGATAAATCAGACATTAATTCGACTTGGAGGTAATTTACGGTTCTACACGCAAAGACCTACTCTAGATCCTGTTCAGTATTACCACAGGAAAATATATGCTAGATTATATCCAGTGTCATGCCAATAAGGCGGTAAATTGTGCCGGTATTAAGATACACTGTAGGCCTACCATCGATTTGTTGCAGACGCTTCTTCCAAGAACCAGTTACCAGTATGCTAAAACAAAAACGGGGTTTGTGGGGTTTAACTGATAAACCCTCTCTTGCACTTACGTTTTTAAGCCAAATATTTATTTCTTTAATTCTGTGCAAACAAAATTATGTTTCATGATTAAAACATACCAACATCTTATATTGTAAATTCTTAGTCAAAATTGATTAAAGCAGTAACGACAGACGGTATTTTCGGTTGTTTTTGGCTTTATTGTATACACTGAGATTGCATGTACCTCACAATGTAATGCATATTCACGAATAGCGTTCCCATCATGTTTACCAGTTGGTGGATAAAGTTCAAAATTCTGATACAACAGGAAGTAGATTAAAGGATAAAACAATCAATAAATTAAAGGGGAAAATGCATTCGCAGCTCCCGAATGACATTTGATGCCCTTGTTCAATACACAAATAACTTCCTGGTTGAGATAAACCCTTGTGTCAGAACCCGGACCATGCAATGACAGTAGTAATAAGAAAGCACTTGTGTGCATATTAAAATGTATACAATGTAGATACACTTAGCTATAATTTAGTTACGGTATTACCGACTACAAACCCCTCCTATTCGATTCCAGCTAAACATTTCACGATACCTTCTATTTAGGGGCCAGATATCATACCCACACCAAGCTGCAGAAATAGACCGTAAGTATTTTACGGTACACTGTTATAAATCCCACCGTAAATTCACAGTTTATACAAACAACAGACACAAGTATTGCATGAACAAATATTTATTAATGAAGAAATATTTGGCTGAACTGTTTAGTTTGTCCGTCGCTAATGGTTATAGCTTGGACCCGAACCCATATGATAGCAATAGTAATTGGTGAACTATGGAGGTTCACGAGGTCCCAAGAGGACATGCGGTGACTGGAGGTCACAAGGTCGACATGGCAAGTGGTGCACTATGGAAGCTTCCAAGGTCCATAATGACATGTAAATTAGTTCACAAGGTCCAAGAGGACGAGCGATTGTACCGAGATGACTACAAAGATTTATTAATTGTATAATAAACATTTTATGCCAGACAGTTAATGTCTGGGATAACAGGATACCCCCATCCTTTCTTTAGGAGGAGAGGGGGATAGGTGGTGGGTTCAAGCGAACACGTTCCTCTCCTAGAACCATCTCTATCAAACTGAAACGCATTTACTATGGGTTCATTGATGGCCCACATGGATACACATTGATTGGCTCAAAGAGATGGCGCCATGTCTGCTGATTGGTCCGGGATACAGGCAATCGATAGGATAAAACAAGCGGGAGATGATCTGATTGGTTACGCTAGAATCCTCTTTTATGTGTCTGTTTGTACAAACCACAGTCAATGGTAACCATTGACTTGCAATTTATACAAACAACAGACACAAGTATTGCATAAACAAATATTTATTAATGAAGAAATATTTGGCTAAACTGTTTAGTTTGTCCGTCGCTAATGGTTATAGCTTGGACTCGAACCCATATGATAGCAATAGTAATTGGTGAACTATGGAGGTTCACGAGGTCCCAAGAGGACATGCGGTGACTGGAGGTCACAAGGTCGACATGGCAAGTGGTGCACTATGGAAGCATCCAAGGTCCATAAGGACATGTAAATTAGTTCACAAGGTCCAAGAGGACGAGCGATTGTACCGAGATGACTACAAAGATTTACTTAATTGTATAATAAACATTTTATGCCAGACAGTTAATGTCTGGGATAACATGATACCCCAAATGAAGATGCGAAGCATATGAATACCCCAATTAAGGAAATGATGTTATTGGATTGACATAAGATCACTGGTATTATGTAAGTGTGCATTACCACAATGAATAAAAGTCCATTGTTCATGAATTTGAGATGCTGTCATGTTATCATTTAAAGTCCAAATACAGTAGCGCAAGACAGCTACACCATACGAGTCATTAAAACACTGCAAATCTGATATCACTTACTCTATGAATAATCAGTATGCCCAAGATAAGCTGTTCATAACCCAACGGGCCTAATGCATTGTGTTACAAATTACATGTACAGGAATTAATGTCGCCCTGAAATGGCTATATGAGCAAATTTAAAAAAGAAAATAGGCATACAGACAAGTAATAAAACCCATGATGCAGATATTTACATGTTCATGTTATTACATAGGAATACAATCATAGGAAATCGAGAAAATCTTTGTATACCACACCAGACTAAGTATCCGGTTTGAGGCTCATTCTGTAGCACAGCAGGCATAAATCATTACGAAGGCGTTACAACATAGCCTATTAACGTGGACGTATCACCTGACCAATATACCACGAGTACTTCTAATGTTTAGAAATTATTACAATGTCCATGTTTGTGAGATCTATATTACCATAAGGAGTGGAATGACATTCAACACAGAGATGAAATTTTAACAAATGCAGCCTGTTTGTCTGTGCTGCTCGGTCGAATATATCTGCTATAACAATTAGAGGCCCATCTGCCGAGCGTTTTAATCATATGGTCCTGAATACCTGCTTGAGCTGACGACGTGGCGGCACCAATGCGAAATGAATGCGCTGCATAGACGTTTTCTTTCAAACCAATACTATTGAGAATGAGTCTCAAGTATTTGATAAAGAACTGACGTGACAGAGGCATGCCTTCATCAATGAGAAACAAAGGCTCAGATGGGTTAACTGAAGGTGGGCGTATATAGAGGTACGTCATCATGGAATTTACAGGGCATACAGGACCATGTGATCTACAGAGTGTAACATTCGTGCCTTCATGGTAGCGATCAGTTTTAGAACATTTAAGTGTAATAGTAAATGAATTTCCATCTACATTCCATGTTAAATTTTAGACTAAGGTTAGTTTTAGGGTCAAATTTGCTGCTCTTGGTGGTGAATTCACCACATCTGAGAAAACCATAAAAGGCCATAGCACAAACAGCCAGCAGCAATCTATCTAGATAAGGATTAAAAATTCCCACTTTCAAAGTGCTGTAAATCTGACATAATATTTCATAAGTAATGGGGAGCCTGCATTTAACTTCTTTCTCTCCAGCCTCCTGACTGCATTCAGAATGCAGTGTAACCTACATAATGGCTGCTGCTGACCTGATAATAAGGGGTTTGAATGCCCTGCTCTAATGTACTCAAATCTGATGCCTGCCAAGTAGGATTTAATTGAAGTGTATTTCAGATTTAAACATTTAAAACAGTAGGCCACAAAATAAATAAGCATTTCTTCATTGAGACCTGGTAAACCAACTGAGCTATAAATGCGATGCATGGCTAAGAATCTAATCAGGGTTAAAACCCCGGTCTTGTACACTTGTCGTGTGTTAGGGCTTAAAGCGGAATTCCATAATTCGTCTACTGCCGAGTTCAGTTGAATATTAGCAATGAGTGAGGTGGGCACTAAATTTGCTGTGCATTGGCTTTTGATGCCTAAGAGGTAAGATACGAAGGCTCGGCCGGGGACTACTACTCTACTGGCGAAGTTAAGGTGGCCAATAAGACTCAATAAATCCCTCTTTGTGAAATGGGCAAGGCCTGATAATTGGTTAATGAATTTAATAATACGAAGCTGCTTGTCAGTGGGCAATCGAACTTCCATGGCGATGGTATCTAGTATAATGCCAAGGTATTCTAATTCATGAACGGGAATTTTAAGCCTGTTGAAAATCAATGATAGTAAAGCTCTGGTGCGCAAAGCCATGAAATTGGGTGAATCGATAGTAAGAAAATCGTCAAGCAACCAGAACACAACATTGATGCCATAGTTATGCTTAGCTATCCATACGATAGCTCTGGATAAGGTGTCAAAAATCTTTGGGCTAGATCTGGATCCAAAGGCTAATCTAACAGAGAAATAATATTTCTTCTGCCATCTGAAACCATACAGGTGCCATAGGGCTGGATCTATTGGGATTAGTTTAAATGCATCTGTGATATCGGTCTTGCATAACCAAGAGCCTTGACCCAACTCTTTAATTTTCTTGCAGGCCTCGTCGAGCTTGACATAAGTAAGGGAGAAATCTTCTTTATTGATGCAGCTATTGATGCTAGGGTGTTCTAGGACATTGTGGGGGGCTGATAAATCAAGTATTAACCTTTTCTTACCAGAGTATTTACCAGTAGCTACTCCTAAGGGGCTGACCCTGTAAAGATTAAAGGGCGGTTTATCAAATGGACCAATGGCGTAGCCTTTTTTAACTTCCATATCAACTAATTCAGAAACATCTGGTTCTGTTTTAGCAGATAATAAATTTCTGCATTCGTAAGATGTGGTTGGAGCATTAACAACTCCAGTATCAAAACCCTGTCTCAAGCCAGACAGCAAATACTTAACAAAAGGCCTATCTGGATGTTCTTTAAGTTCAAACTCTCAGTGATCAACATCTATGATAGTGGATGCTAAACAATTATGAATAACTGATGGCACCGAACATGACGGATAACTAGCAACACTGGACAGGCTAACGCCCACCTCTGCATCAGGTGACCCAGGGTCTGAATTATTAAAGCAATATTACACAGTGATCAACATGATCAGAAGGTTTACAATGCCTGAGCTGTAACAATATAAGCCCATAACAAGCATCTACAGGGCACATGTGCTTCAAAAAGGGGGGGAGGGGGCGAGTGGAGAGAATTCCAGTTTAATGTGTCGTTCAGCAATATTTCAGCTAAAAATAATGACGATCAAACAGAACTCTAAGTAGTCAAGTTAAATAACTTTGCAATCCGACACATTAAAACGTAGATACATTGAAACTTACGCAAAAAAACAACTTTTCTCCCTCTGCTGCAAATTGGGGGGGATAGGTATTAGTTCATAGCTATTGCTGCGCGCATACCCTGTCATATCATACTGCCTGCACACATGACAAAACGAGAACAGTTCAATCTTAAAACAAGACATTCAAACTTGATAAAGTACTGTTTTAGACCCTAGTGACACCTGCACATTCTAGAATTCATGAAATCTTAGAGCTGACATTGCCTTTGTTTTTTGTCGAGAGTAGTATGTCCACGGCATTTCGAGTTACGTTTTGCCGGGAGAGATAACTCTTGCATCCACCAGGGGGCGCTGTTTCCAGGTTAAAGTATAGGAAGCGCTCATGCACGCCTTTGACCTCTGTGGCGGAAGGTGGCGGTCATGGGCATGTTTTCTTCCGCGGTGATGCGGTCTGGCGGTAATGCGGTCGCGGAAGAAAGCTTCCGCGGAGAAAAAGTAGTCCCCAGACTTCAAATACGCTGCATGGTCCGATTGGGTCAAGTGAGGTATCAAAGTCAAGCATTCGTGAAGGGGCATCCAGTCATGGGTGGGTGCATGTAAAATTAGGATTCTTTCCCGAAACTATAAAAAGCGGAACACGGATTTTACCCCTAAAATAGGCGAAAACACCTATCAACCCTAGCCAAGAGGGCTAATATCGGTCCCCGGGCTTATTGGGACCTGCCTATCAAGTCAATGGGGTGGGTGCATGTAAAATTAGGATTTTTTTCCGGAAACTATAAAAGGCGGAATACGGACTTCACCCCTAAAATAGGGGAAAACACCTATCAACTCTAGCCAAAAGGGCTAATATCGTGCCCCGGGCTTATCGGGGCCTGCCTATCAAGTCAATGGGGTGGGTACATGTAAAATTAGAATTTTTCCCCAAAAATATAAAAAGCGGAACACGGACTTCACCCCTAAAATAGGGGGAAACTCCTATCAACTCTAGCCAAAAGGGCTAATATCGGTCCCGGGCTTATCGGGGCCTGCCTATCAAGTCAATGGGGTGGGTGCATGTAAAATTAGGATTGTTTTCCGAAAATATAAAAAGCGGAACTCGGACTTTACCCCTACAATAGGGGTCTGTATTATACAATATAAGGGAAAATGCCTGTATGGGGTATGGGGATGATCAATTTTTTTTCGTGGGCTTTGCTATGGGTTGTGGGGTCTCGTTTTTCTCGTCTCGCCGAGAAAATGACAATGGGGAAGGTCCCGAAGCGAAACGGTGACATTTTTGGGAAAAGTCACCGAGGTCTGTATATAGGCTCATACTGGCTATAAGGGGGGGAGTGGTGGTCAATTTTTTTGTGGGTGTTACTATGGGTTGTGGGGTCTCGTTTTTCTCGTCTCGCCGAGAAAAACACAATGGGAAGGGTTTCGAAGCGAAACGGTGAAATTTTTGGGAAAAGTCACCGAGGTCTGTATATAGCCCCATGTAATCCTATACTGGCTATGTGGGGGTACAGGTTCAACCTGAGAAATTCACACACGTTCATTGTGATATGGGTTGTTTGGTCTTGTTTTTCACGTCTCGTCATTTAGAACACGATGGGAAGGGTCCTGGAGCGAAACGGTGAAATTTTTGGAAAAGTACCATATAACCCATATAGTCCCATACTGGCTATATGGGGGTATAGGTCCAATCTGGGAAATTCACACACGTTCATTGTGATATGGGTTGTGGGGTCTTGTTTTTCTCGTCTCGTCATTTAGAACACGATGGAAGGGGTCCTGGAGCGAAACGGTGAAATTTTTGGAAAAAGTCACGGAGGTCTGGGTAGGCCCATAGGCCTATACTGCATGGCTATGGGTGTATAGGTCCATACGGGGTGGACGTTTTGGAGTCTGGGTGAGACCCTAATGGTCCTATGGTGTCGTATGAGGTCTTATTTTGAAGCTCTCGGCGAGGAGCATCCGAGTAGACTAATGGTTCGTCCGTGTTCAATAGTCTGCGCATGCGCAGTCTGGCCGTAGTATAGAAAGCCGGCATTTTGGGGGGGTATGTGGGGGTGTGTTTGGGGTAGAGATGGACCACTATGGGTCCAAATGGGTCGTGGGAGGTGTTATCTTGTAGCTCTCGGGGTGTAGACCCCGATTTGAGGGCTGTCTGCGTCATCTGTGACGTCATCGGTGACGTCATCAGTACGAGTAGTAGCGAAAGTGGGCATTTTGGGGCAGTGAAGGAAGGTATTTGGTGTAGAGAGGGACCATCCTTGGTCCGAATGCGTCCTGGGAGGTGTCATTTTGTAGCTCTCGGGGTGTAGACCCCGATTTGAGGGCTGTGCACGTCATCTGTGACGTCATTTGTGACATCATCAGTACGAGTAGTAGCGAAAGTGGGCATTTTGGGGCAGTGAAGGAAAGTATTTGGGGTAGAGAGGGACCATCCTTGGTCCGAATGTGTCGCGTGGGGTGTCATTTTGTAGCTCTCGGTGTGTAGACCCCGATTTGAGGGATGTTCACGTCATCTGTGACGTCATTGGTGACGTCATCAGTAGGAGTAGTAGCCAAAGTGTGCATTTTGGGGCGGTGAAGGAAGGTATTTCGTGTAGAGATGGACCATCCTTGGTCCGAATGTGTCGTTGGAGGTGTCATTTTGTAGCTCTCGGGGTGTACATCTCGATTTGAGGGATGTTTGCATCATCTGTGACGTCATTAGTACGAGTAGTAGCGAAAGTGGGCATTTTGGGGCAATGAAGGAAGGTATTTGGGGTAGGATGGTCCGAATGTGTCGTGGGAGGTGTCATTTTGTAGTTCTCGGGGTGCAGACCCCTATTTGAGGGATGTTCACGTCGTCCGTGACGTCATTGATGACGTCATCAGTAGGAGTAGTAGCGAAAGCGGGCATTTTGGGAAGTGAAGGGAGGTATTTGGTGTAGACATGGACCATCCTTGGTCCGAATGCAGCGTGTGGGGTGTCATCTTGTAGTTCTCTGCATGTAGACGCAACTACACACTTGGTGGTCGCATCGTGCATGAATACTACATATGGCTTGATACTGTGAACTATAACTGTAAAGTCAGGATGGCCGAGTGGTCTAAGGCGCCAGTCCTAAGTGCTGGTCTGCGCAACGCAGGGCGTGGGTTCGAATCCTACTCCTGACACATGAGTTTTTTGTATATACACCTTTTGTATTATACCATATGTCCTGTATTGTACCATATTTGTCCTGTGTTATATCATATCTCTCCTGAATGTGCTGTATTATACCATATCTCTCCTGTATTATACCAAATCTGTGCTGTATTATACCATATTTCTCCTGTATTGTAACATATATGTCCTGTATTATACAATATATGTTCTGTATTATACAATATTTGCCCTCTATTATACCATATCTGTCCTGTATTATACCAAATCTGTGCTGTATTACACCATATCTGTGCTGTATTATACCATATCTGTGCAGTATTATACCATATCTTTCCAGTATTATACCGAATCTGTGCTGTATTATACCATATCTGTCCTGTATTATACCATATCTGTCCTGTATTAGACAATATCTTCGCTGTATTTAATGTACATGTACTCTGTGCATGTCCATGTCCTCGAGAGTGGCGAGCGTGATCCGTGTATGACATTTAGGTGACGTCTCAATTGACTGGGATGCTTAAAGGCTATATCACAATCGGCACATGTATGCATGGGTACTTCGTGGCGTGCACGTGTGTGACAACGCAAACTGTCCAGGCGATGAAAGCGCTTCGAGCAAGTTGTGCAAGAGAACATATCGGCTGAGGATCTGAAAATGATGAATGCCGTAAAACTTTCGGCTCTTATAGGCCAACATAGGAGTACCCGGATGTTCTACAGTCAGGGATGTACAAGAACCCGGATGTACCCGGATGTAAAAGTCCCGGATGTAAAAGTGCCCGGATGTTCACGAATGTACTACCATCCCGGACTTCTATCAGGCCCAGGTCCAGAAGCTCTCATGTCCTGCATGTGAATAGTCAGTCATATTGTGTGTGCGTGTGCGTACATGTGCGTGTATGCCTGTGTGTGTTTCTGTGTGTCTGCGTCTGTATGTATGTGGCTGTGTGTGCATGCGTGTGTTTGTGTAGGTGTGTGTGTGTATGCATGTGTGTGTATGTGTGCGGGTGTGCGTGCATGTGCGTGTGTGTGCGTGTATGTGTATGTATGCGTCTGTGTGCGTGTGTGTGTGTGTGTGTATGCATGTGTGTATGCATGCGTGTGTATATGCGTCTGTGTATGCGTGTGTGCTTGTGCGTGTTTGTATGCATGTGTATGTATGTATGTGTGAGTGTGTGTGTGTGTGTGTGTGTATGCAGCATGTGTGTGTATACGTCTGTGGGTAGGTGTGTGTATGTCGCCGTGTGCCATGATACAGACAGATGAGAAGAACACCAGGGTACCAGGAACTGACCTTTGACCCCTGCGCGCTAGCGCATATTGAACTTTGACCTTAGAAATTTGCATATCACGTGACAGAGGTCAAAGGTCAATAAGTGCACTTGGAGCTCAGAGCTCGGAGTGACATTTGCATATGACCTCTGTGAGGTCACTTTCGCTTCCGTTCACGTGACCGGAACTTACCTTTGACCCCTGCGCGCAATTTTTATCCGGTATTGTTATCGCGCGCAGGGGTCAAAGGTCAGTTCCGGTCACGTGAACGGAAGCGGAAGTGACCTCACAGAGGCCATATGCAAATGTCACTTCCGAGCTCTGAGCTCCAAGTCCACTCATTGACCTTTGACCTCTGTCACGTGATATGCAAATTTCTGAGGTCAAAGGTCAATATGCGCTAGCGCAGGGCTGGTCAGTTCCTGGCACCCTGGTGTTCCTCTCATCTGTCTGTATCATGGCACACGGCGACATACACACACCTACCCACAGACGTATACACACACATTCTGCATACACGCACGCACACACACACACAAACACACGCATGCACACACAGCCACATACATACAGACGCAGACACACAGACACACACACACGCATACACGCACATGCACGCACACGCACACACAATATGACTGACTATTCACATGCAGGACATGAGAGCTTCTGGACCTGGGCCTGATAGAAGTCCGGGATGGTAGTACATTCGTGAACATCCGGGCACTTTTACATCCGGGACTTTTACATCCGGGTACATCCGGGTTCTTGTACATCCCTGACTGTAGAACATCCGGGTACTCCTATGTTGGTCTATAAGAGCCGAAAGTTTTACGGCATTCATCATTTCCAGATCCACAGCCGATATGTTCTCTTGCACAACTTGCTCGAAGCGCTTTCATCGCCTGGACAGTTTGCGTTGTCACACACGTGCACGCCACGAAGTACCCATGCATACATGTGCGGATTGTGATATAGCCTTTGAGCATCCCAGTCAATTGAGACGTCACCTAAATGTCATACACGGATCACGCTCGCCACTCTCGAGACCGGATATTTCAGTTTCTATCGGAATGCATCTGAGAATAGAAGAACCCATGGAGGTCGACTCGCCGCCGCGTATTGAAGAGCCGATGGAGATTGATCTCAGTGTTGAATGAGAGAAGTAAGAGCTTCGAGCTTCAGTATCATGGATTGCCCGAAGACGTTTAGGTCACACTGAACGAAGATTGAACTTTCTGAAATGATGCCTTCTGATTGGTCGATAGGCCGGTCACCTCCCCTCTAACTTCCGGGTTCTTGACGTCCGCGCCTACATCCGGGTTCTTGGCGCTGACGTCCGCGCCTACATCCGGGTTCTTGTCGCTGACGTCCAAGTTGAACTGATCACCAGCTAGCTTGCTATAAAAGGGAAGCGGCCTGGCCGTTTCATCAGACACTCTGTCAACCACCAAGATGTTCACTTGTACTACGTGCTCGAAATCATTCACTCGTCTGCACGACTTGCGCCGCCATGAGGCTACCAAGCACGACGGAACCACCCGGTATAGCTGTACGATCATTTACAGCGCCATGATCATTTACAGCGCCATGAACGTTCAATTCATGGGCCACCCAAGCGTCCATGCGAAGAATGTGGTCAACTCTTCAAACGACCCAGTCAGTTAAGACGGCATGAGCGTTTGATTCATGGTCCGTCACCACGGCATGAGGGACAACTTTCCACTAAAGAGGCACCGAGGAGGGACGGACTCACTGACGATGAACCCGGGGAGACGAATGCCACTGGTGATGCGATCACGGAGAGCCCGCCTATACCCACAGTTCAGAAGAGCCTAGATATCCAGCCGGTCCCTAGCATCACTGTTCCCAGTCATACGCCTGACAACAACGAACATTTTCTGGAAGATGCAGTGGATGTTCCCAGCGATCTCTTACCCGAAGATCATCCAGTGAGTGAGATGTATCGACGCCATTGGTCCATGATCCGACACTGTTTCCACCGTCATCGCCCTATATTGGACTTGTACAATTTCCGACTGACCGACCTCGCCCGTCTACGCAGCTACGTGGAAGCCATCTTCAATGACCAACCTACGTCCTTCACATTAAATGTAGCATTTGGGTACATCTTATGCCATAAGATGACGCGTGAATTGTGCTATTTCTATTCCAGTGTCATCAACCCAGTGTACGACCATCCTTTCACAATCACCAATCGGGCGTCGCTAGAGACGATGCTGGCCCAACTGGACATTGTGGATCCCTTGGAATGGGCCTATGAACAGCGCCCCAACACCAAGTGGATAGTGGAGAGGGTCACCAATGTTACGTTCTTCGTGGTTAAACTGACCCACCACCCCCATCGGATGAAAGTATTCACCCATCCACTGATAGATACTCAGAATGCGCAAACAACTATCTGAGGATATGTTGCCTCAACGGTATCCTGGCCTGCCCGATGACGATTAGAACAAACGGTTCAGAGCGAACATGGCCGAAGCTGGAACTTTCTGAAATGTCGACTTCTGATTGGACAAGAGTAGCCGAGAATACATCTAACGGACAAGAACGAATATGACAGATGGAGCACCAAATAGCGGCCTCTGATTGGACAAGAAGCTATTGGTATTGTAAACATATCCAACGCGGCTCCCCCAGCTTGGGTATGATGTACCGGAGGGGATAATAAAATGATTGACCTGTCATTCTTGTTGTTGTTGTTCTCTCACCGGTCTACATCATGTGACATTGTACAGGGTACATGTTCATTGAGAGCGAGAGAGAGAGAGAGAGAGAGAGAGAGAGAGAGAGAGAGAGAGAGAATTAAGGTGTAACGTCGCATTCCGCAATATTTCAGCTATATAGCGATGGGACAAAGAGTATGTACATGGATTTGAACAGAGTATGTATACAAGAACGTGAACAGAGTACATGTAGAATGACATGCACAGAGTACATTTACATGGACAAGGAACATGTATATTGACAGAGTACATGTACATGAACAGATTACATGTACAGGCAAATAGTACATGTACAGGCACATAGTACATGTGCATGGATATGTACAGAATACATGAACATGCACAGAGTACATGTACATTAAATACAGCGAAGATATTGTCTAATACAGGACAGATATGGTATAATACAGGACAGATATGGTATAATACAGCACAGATTCGGTATAATACTGGACAGATATGGTATAATACTGCACAGATATGGTATAATACAGCACAGATATGGTGTAATACAGCACAGATTTGGTATAATACAGGACAGATATGGTATAATAGAGGGCAAATATTGTATAATACAGAACATATATTGTATAATACAGGACATATATGGTACAATACAGGAGAAATATGGTATAATACAGCACAGATTTGGTATAATACAGGAGAGATATGGTATAATACAGCACATTCAGGAGAGATATGATATAACACAGGACAAATATGGTACAATACAGGACATATGGTATAATACAAAAGGTGTATATACAAAAAACTCATGTGTCAGGAGTAGGATTCGAACCCACGCCCTGCGTTGCGCAGACCAGCACTTAGGACTGGCGCCTTAGACCACTCGTCCATCCTGACTTTACAGTTATAGTTCACAGTATCAAGTCATATGTAGTATTCATGCACGATACGACCTCCAAGTGTGTAGTTGCATCTACATGCAAAGAACTACAAGATGACACCCCACACGCTGCATTCGGACCAAGGATGGTCCATGTCTACACCAAATACCTCCCTTCACTTCCCAAAATGCCCGCTTTCGCTACTACTCCTACTGATGACGTCACCAATGACGTCACGGATGACGTGAACATCCCTCAAATAGGGGTCTGCACCCCGAGAACTACAAAATGACACCTCCCACGACACATTCGGACCAAGGATGGTCCATCTCTACCCCAAATACCTTCCTTCACTGCCCCAAAATGCCCACTTTCGCTACTACTCGTACTGATGATGTCACCCATGACGTCGCACACGGACTACCGCACACGGACGAACCATTAGTCTAGTCGGATGTTCCTCCACGAGAGCTTCAAAATAAGACCTCATACGACACTATAGGACCATTAGGGACTCACCTAGACCCCAAAACGTCCACCCCGCATGGACCTATACACCCATAGCCATGCAGTGTAGGCCTATGGGCCTACCCAGACCTCCGTGACTTTTTCCAAAAATTTCCCAGCCAGTATGGGACTATAAGGGCTGTATGGTACTTTTCCAAAAATTTCACCGTTTCGCTCCAGGACCCTTCCCATCGTGTTCTAAATGACGAGACGTGAAAAACAAGACCAAACAACCCATATCACAATGAACGTGTGTGAATTTCCCAGGTTGAACCTATACCCCCATATAGCCAGTATAGGACTATATGGGCTATATGGTACTTTTCCAAAAATTTCACCGTTTCGCTCCGGGACCCTTCCCATCGTGTTCTAAATGACGAGACGTGAAAACACGACCAAACAACCCATATCACAATGAACGTGTCGACTTCTGATTGGACAAGAGTAGCCGAGAATACATCTAACGGACAAGAACGAATATGACAGATGCAGCACCAAATAGCGGCCTCTGATTGGACAAGAAGCTATTGGTATTGTAAACATACCCAACGCGGCTCCCCCAGCTTGGGTATGATGTACTGGAGGGGATAATAAAATGATTGACCTGTCATTCTTGTTGTTGTTGTTCTCTCACCGGTCTACATCATGCGACATTGTACAGAGTACATGTTCATTGAGAGCGAGAGAGAGAGAGAGAGAGAGAGAGAATTAAGGTGTAACGTCGCATTCCGCAATATTTCAGCTATATAGCGATGGGACAAAGAGTATGTACATGGATTTGAACAGAGTATGTATACAAGAACGTGAACAGAGTACATGTAGAATGACATGCACAGAGTACATTTACATGGACAAGGAACATGTATATTGACAGAGTACATGTACATGAACAGATTACATGTACAGCAAATAGTACATGTACAGGCACATAGTACATGTGCATGGATATGTACAGAATACATGGACATGCGCAGAGTACATGTACATTAAATACAGCGAAGATATTGTCTAATACAGGACAGATATGGTATAATACAGGACAGATATGGTATAATACAGGACAGATATGGTGTAATACAGCACAGATATGGTATAATACAGCACAGATATGGTGTAATACAGCACAGATTTGGTATAATACAGGACAGATATGGTATAATAGAGGGCAAATATTGTATAATACAGAACATATATTGTATAATACAGGACATATATGGTACAATACAGGAGAAATATGGTATAATACAGCACAGATTTGGTATGATACAGGAGAGATATGGTATAATACAGCACATTCAGGAGAGATATGATATAACACAGGACAAATATGGTACAATACAGGACATATGGTATAATACAAAAGGTGTATATACAAAAAACTCATGTGTCAGTAGTAGGATTCGAACCCACGCCCTGCGTTGCGCAGACCAGCACTTAGGACTGGCGCCTTAGACCACTCGGCCATCCTGACTTTACAGTTATAGTTCACAGTATCAAGTCATATGTAGTATTCATGCACGATACGACCTCCAAGTGTGTAGTTGCGTCTACATGCAAAGAACTACAAGATGACACCCCACACGCTGCATTCGGATCAAGGATGGTCCATGTCTACACCAAATACCTCCCTTCACTTCCCAAAATGCCCGCTTTCGCTACTACTCCTACTGATGACGTCACCAATGACGTCACGGATGACGTGAACATCCCTCAAATAGGGGTCTGCACCCCGAGAACTACAAAATGACACCTCCCACGACACATTCGGACCAAGGATGGTCCATCTCTACCCCAAATACCTTCCTTCACTGCCCCAAAATGCCCACTTTCGCTACTTCTCGTACTGATGATGTCACCCATGACGTCGCACACGGACTATCGCACACGGACGAACCATTAGTCTAGTCGGATGTTCCTCCACGAGAGCTTCAAAATAAGACCTCATACGACACCATAGGACCATTAGGGACTCACCTAGACCCCAAAACGTCCACCCCGTATGGACCTATACACCCATAGCCATGCAGTATAGGCCTATGGGCCTACCCAGACCTCCGTGACTTTTTCCAAAAATTTCCCAGCCAGTATGGGACTATAAGGGCTGTATGGTACTTTTCCAAAAATTTCGTTTCGCTCCAGGACCCTTCCCATCGTGTTCTAAATGACGAGACGTGAAAAACAAGACCAAACAACCCATATCACAATGAACGTGTGTGAATTTCCCAGGTTGAACCTATACCCCCATATAGCCAGTATAGGACTATATGGGCTATATGGTACTTTTCCAAAAATTTCACCGTTTCGCTCCGGCACCCTTCCCATCGTGTTCTAAATGACGAGACGTGAAAACACGACCAAACAACCCATATCACAATGAACGTGTGTGAATTTCCCAGGATGGACCTATCCCTCCCATAGCCAGCCTATATGCCTATACACAGACCTCGGTGAACTTTTTCCAAAAATTTCACCGTTTCGCCCCGGGACCCTTCCCATCGTGTTCTAAATGACGAGACGAGAAAAACAAGACCCCACAACCCATATCACAATGAACGTGTGTGAATTTCCCAGGTTGAACCTATATCCCCATAGCCAGTATGGAGCTATATGGGCTATATGGTACTTTTCCAAAAATTTCACCGTTTCGCTCCGGGACCCTTCCCATCGTGTTCTAAATGTGTGTGAATTTCGCAGGTTGAACCTATACCCCCATATAGCCAGCCTATAGGCCTATATACAGACCTCGGTGACTTTTCCCAAAAATTTCACCGATTCGCTCCCGAGACCGCAAAGCCCACAAAATAATTTGACCACCCCTCCCCCCATACAGCCATTTTCCCTTATACAGACCCCTATTGTAGGGGTAAAGTCCGAGTTCCGCTTTTTATATTTTCGGAAAACAATCCTAATTTTACATGCACCCACCCCATTGACTGGATAGGCAGGCCCCAATAAGCCCGGGGACCGATATTAGCCCTTTTGGCTAGGGTTGATAGGTGTTTTCCCTATTTTAGGGGTAAAGTCCGTGTTCCGCTTTTTATAGTTTCGGGAAAAAATCCTAATTTTACATGCACCCACCCTATTGACTTGATAGGCAGGTCCCAATAAGCCCGGGGACCGATATTAGCCCTTTTGGCTAGGGTTGATAGGGGTTTTCCCCTAGTTTAGGGGTAAAGTCCGTTTTCCGCTTTTTATAGTTTCGGGAAAAAATCCTAATTTTACATGCACCCACCCCATTGACTTGATAGGCAGGTCCCAATAAGCCCGGGAACCATTACTAACCCTTTTGGCTAGGGTTGATAGGTGTTTTCCCCTATTTTAGGGGTAAAGTCCGTATTCCGCTTTTTATAGTTTCGGGAAAAAATCCTAATTTTACATGCACCCACCCCATTGACTTGATAGGTAGGTTCCAATAAGCCCGGGGACCGATATTAGCCCTTTTGGCTAGAGTTGATAGGTGTTTTCCCCTATTTCAGGGGTAAAGTCCGTGTTCCGCTTTTTATAGTTTCGGGAAAAAATCCTAATTTTACATGCACCCACCCATGACATGTCCCTTCACGAATGCTTCACTTTGATACCTCACTCGACCCAATCGGACCATGCAGCGTATTTGAAGTCTGGGGACTACTTTTTCTCCGCGGAAGCTTTTTCCCGCGACCGCATCACCGCCAGACCGCATCACCGCGGAGGAAAAATCGTGATGACGTCATCAGTGTATGTGTACTTTCCGGATGTTGAAAAATTTCCACCAAGAGCTCTGCCACATAACCCTCCCGTAGAGAGCCTCACAAAGTTCCCCCTTAAATTTTACCCGGGGGAACAAATAAGTAGGTCAACCTGCGGTTAAATCCACTTACTATACTACTGAGAATAAACGGGATAATTCTTCTACACATTTGCGTGTTTTAATCTCCGGAAATGAAGGGGAATCATTTAGGAGAATGGTTGTCGGACTTTTTATACCCGCATTCCAGTCATCGTCATTATAAACCGTTCGTGTTTCAACGACCGCATCTATGACAAATACATTCTCCAAACTGAGCCAACCGGAACTACCTAAAATGCCCGCATTTTCTCGTACGAATCCAGCCCATACAGAGTTATTATCCTGTAAAAAACATACAATTGAGATATTAAAAGTGAGCGATCATTATATGGAACTCGGCTATAATCGAATTTTAGATAATTTACAACGCCGTTCACTATGTACATCGTTATATCGACAAAGTCGTGTGATTAAACGTATCAGTATTGTCGGTGAGTAAGTCGTAATAAAATTGTAATACTTACGGACGATTCTTTAGGTTCGATGGTATTTTGCAGTAAATTCGCCATTTCGAAGTAAGATATAAATCGAATACTATTAGACGTATATATTTCGACAAGCGGTTCTCAAATAATGATTTATTTCACGATATATCCTTTCAACTCCCACTATACGTTGATCGTTAATTACATACCCTAACTCAATCGATATCGTTCTGTAAATATAAGCGGTATAAACATTCAAAACCCAATGTTACCATACATTGATTGAAATAACTCATGAGGGCTATAATTGAAACGCCCTCCTATATTCAAACCGTGCCATCGCTATTTATTCTATCACAGCTGTTACCACTATACAGCCGTATACTTACACATCGACAAGTACTAAAATCAATACAATTATGTAACATGACCGCCCCCTATCTGTACATCGAATCAATATTTACCGCGTAATTATTAGTCGAGTGTTACCATACACTAATTGCAATGCCTTTTTGTAAAAATTAATAGGACCTACAATATAGGGCTCATATATGAATGATTAGCGTACAGATTCGGAGAATTTATTGACATGAATCCGTACGATATATATATATATCGAAATAACATCTTTTTGTAAAAGCGATATAAAACCTAAAATATATGCCGTGTTATTTAATCGTTATTAATGATTAACGTGTAAATTCGGAAGGTTTATTAATAATATCATATGTAGATCTATACTATGTATATATATATTTAGGACACAATAATTTATACAAATAGAAGTTGATAATGACGTATGACAGCGCTCGGTGGGTGATGGTGGATTGCGGTGGCTATGTGGATTTGGGTGGCAAGTGGGTACCTGTGATACTGTTTCTCTACTACTTATCAGCAGTACCGGGATTATATCCCTGGATGTCATATGTTAACCAAAAAGGACTAAATTGAGTTGGTCCAATTGCCATATGATGTGTTCCACTGTTGCGTACGAATGGCTCCTCTCTAATTCCATAATATGGGAGTCCGCACATTTTTACCATCAATAATTTTCTCCCCTTCATATTCAAAGAAGCTGATATAGTTCCATTAATATGGACGTTCAAAGGGGCATATGGGAGTTGTTGGCTGTGTTCGCCTATACAGAGCGACGTTGGCTATGAAGAAACGTTTTGACAGCTCCATACAGTTTTGGATGGTTCTTGAGACTATTTGACAAAACTGGTGACAGGGGTTAAGATTTATAATACCTTCGCCAGCAAGCTCTCTAGATTTGTATCTAATGCCGCTTATGCCGGTGCTAGGGGCCGTGTGGTCATATCATCCAAGTTGCCACATGAACAGGTACAATAAAAGCGTACCTGAGATACAACACATATGACGAATCGTTAGATTCTTGGTATGTGCTTTAGGATAGGTTAACCAGAGGACTATTCTGTGAAGTCATGTGACGCAGTCAGTATGTCGGCACCTCTTCCCACTTCACTTATATGTGTTGTAGTTTGAAATAATGGTTCGAGCCTGTCCTTGAGACCATACATACATTGTTTTCTTGTTCAAGATACTCCTGTTTTCAGCCGCCCTGAATCTTCGCAAATTAGTGTGCTGATATATTCGATGTCATCCGGCATCTGGGAATAAGTCTAGTTACTATCAAGGGAACAAAAATTTGATTTATTGAAAATAACTTATTGGATGCAGTTCGCATACGCGTCACAGATATGTACTGGTAATGAGAGATTCCAGCAACTCTGAAAGAAAATGATAACTGCGGCTTCAACCGACAGATTTGATATAAAACATTTTGAAACACTCCAGTTGATCTGCCTTTTCACTCGATGAAAAGATAAAGCTATTTTTAAGATTCCTCCGCCGTTTTTTTCACAGAATCCACATATTCTAAAAGTATTGGAAACTGTTAGTATCTTCGAGTGTGGTTCCCAAGGCTTTCGTTCTCGTCTATAGATACAAGGACCAGGATACATACACTGTAAAAAAGGGTGCTGTAATTTTACAGCAAAAAGTGCTGGCAAAAAGGGTACCAGAGTAGTAGTGTCACGGTAAATGGAGTATCTAGCGCCTCACTGCGCATGCGCGAGAAAAGAAATTGTGGCGGTGTGCGCAGGAGTGATGTGCGCAGGCATGACGTCACTTCCGGTTGGGTTAAATGAGGCGTGACCTTTGTACATGTCTAGACTTGTTTGTGTGTGTTGATGTACTGGGGTTTTTCCCCACAATGGCGGCTAATGGTGGCCAATGGCGGCTAATGGCGGCTAATGGCGGCTAGTCCGCCATGTTGGAAAATGGCGGTTAATAAAATGGTGGATATTGGCGGCTAATGGTGGCTAATGGCGGCTAATGGCTGCCGGTGCTAGTGGGAAAATGGCGGCTAATGTGGCCAAAGGGTATGAAAATAGACGTTTTGGAGCTAGGGGAGCCCCTAATGGTCCAATGGGGTCATATGAGGTATCAAAGTGAAGCATTCGTGAAGGGGCATCTGATGGGCTGGGTGTGGGGTTGAAATATCGGCATTCTGCGCATGCGCGGTGGCCAAAGGGTATGAAAATAGACGTTTTGGAGCTAGGGGAGCCCCTAATGGGCCGATGGAGTTGTATGAGGTATCCATGTGAAGCCTATGTGAAGGGGCATCCAGTCATGGGTGGGTGCATGTAAAATTTTTCCTGAAAAAAAAAACGGAACGCGGACATTATCGGAAAATCCTGGAAAATGCCTATATGGGGTATGGGGGGTATATAGGTCGCCGGGCTTAACGGGGCTTGCCTATGCGTATGGCACTGGTAAGGCACGTACATTATACGAAGTGAGGAGAACGGGCTTGTCGGAAATGAAGTGTCAGCACCACTTTCCCTCGTTCGAATGCGACCGGGTGTCCCGTGTCATCTCTTATATCCACCGTGATCGTGTTGATATCGGTATGTCGTACGGGTAGGTAGAGTATATGGTTGAAACTCTGGTTGACTTGATCGCCATACGTCTTGCTAATGGGGACCACCCGTAACAGAGGTGTGTTCACATCGCCCACAATATGGCTGTCCACTGCGTCCGAGTAGACGTAGAGTCCGTACATGCCTACTTTTATATCCATCACAACGTCACCGTTGTCGGTGGTGGGCCCCGTGTACACGCTGTAAGGCAGACCTAACATTTGCTGTAGTGTAGGACTGAGTTTCACACCCACGTTGGGGCTGAGCAGGATACAGGACTTGTCGTTGTGTGCGTTGACATCGAAGATCACGTGATTCTTGAAGGGATAGGCTTTCAGGGGTTTTGAATTATTCGTCACCTCCCGTAGAGACTTGGTGAGCAAGGTGAGCAGACCCTCTATGAACGTCTTGGGCGTATCGTATTGGCCTTGGGGTAGAGTGAGTCGGTCTACTTTGCCTTCGTAGGTCACTTCGTACCATACTTCTTGGTCTCGTACGTTGTACCACGAGTAAGGGTATTGAATATCCACCAGTCCACATTCCCACCGGCCAGGTAAATGCAACGGTTGTGGTAATCGGATCACGTACTTGGCCAACGTGTTGTCAGGAAACACATCGAGTGAACTGTTACTGGGCAACGTGAGGTAAAACATGACGACTGAGCTTTCTGGCGTCTGCACCGGGTTTTAATAGGATTCCCCTAGTAAGGGGGTTCCCTAGTAGGGCTCCCAGGCCTTGGGCGGCTTACCTCGGCGTCGTGATCGTCGCGGTGACTTAGATCTGGAAGGAGTACGTGCCCGTCGTCGTTGTGGTGTTTTGGGAGGTGACATCGGTGCCCAAGAAGAGGGTGGTGGTGGTGGTGGTGGTGGTGGTGGTGGTTGGTGTCGTCGATTGCTGCATAAAGGCCCAACGGTTAAGATTTCCTACCAATTTTTGAGGGGTGTGTGTGTGTTTTAACCCCTGAGCAAAGGCTTCCCAGCCCATTGGTTTAGAGTGTTTGCGAGAACGTACCGTATCGGTGATCAGATCGGTGATATGAGACCCCGGTACCGCTTGGTTTCCAATCAGCAGCTGCCCCTGGTCGGTCCAACCCATATTAGGATTCTGTTTCATCCGGTCCAACAATAAACGAGCCTTGGTCTTGAATGCTTTAGGGACACTGGCCAACACTTCCTGTTCGAGCTGAGGTGAGGCAGAGGATGAGGGTGGTGGTGGTGGTGGTGGTGTGGGTGATGTGAGTGTGGGCGCTGCGGGTAGTAGGGATGTACTACCCCTATATTGATCCATAAACGTCTTGTACTGGTTCAGATTGTGATGGTAGAGTTGAATTTTCTCGTGATCGGGTAGTCGACGTTGGAGTATACTATTCATCTCTTCGTCCAGAGACTGGAGTTGTTGCACCGTGGCGGGGACGGGGTAGGGTGATTGCAAACTCTGTAACAGTCGAGGTTCGACCAGCATCATTTTTTTCGTATGTTCCATGTTAGTGTCCCAAGATGGAGCCTAGTAACGGTCCCAGTACGGTAGCGGCTAAGGGTGCGAGGAGTGCGCCGAGAAATCCACCTCGCTGTAACACCTGTTTCTTTTTCTTGACACTGCCCGTCTTCTTCACCAGCGTTCGGAGACCCGTCTTGTGCCGTTGCAATTTCCCTTTCTGCAGAGGACTGAGAGGAACATTGCCTTTTAACACATTATGCGCCACTTCACACAAACACCGTACCAAGTCTGGGTCCGCGCCGCGCACCAGGGCCCGGCCCACCTCCGGTGGCGCGCTGCGTAATACGCGGAGGGCCGGCGCGTGCTTGCGTATCCGTGCAGACATGATGAGGAAGTGACTGCTAGAGTGGATTGTCTTCTTCTTTTATTTGGGTGTGTACACCGTCTGGAACTCCCCGGGAAAAATGTTGGTGCGCAATCGAAGTGCCGAGGGTGTGTCTTGTTTCAAGTCGATGAGTAGATACCCGTGAGCCCCTTGGGTGGCATCTTCAAAGGCTTCCCGCACAAAGGCCGTGTTTTTAGGGTACATCTGTTTTGCCAGGTGCATAATTTGTGATGCGTGTCTGGGGTTTTTGAATAAGACCACATACTGAGCATTCACACTAATGTTCCTGTGCTCTTTGTTCTTACTGAAGAGATTCTGCACGATGCAGATGATGCTCAACCGACGATGATGGCTTCCTTTGGTAAAGAGACGGGTGATTCGACTGTCCGTTTCGGTCATCAGATCGTCTACCACGACCAAGGTGTCTTCTGGCGTATCCTCGGGGGGTAATCCTTCCACCAAGGTGAGTCCAGGGAGGCGTGCCAGTTCCTCGTACGCCGGTTGCCAAGCTCCATAACACCACAGGATGCGAGCCACGGGCGGTGAAATGAGGACTGACCCGTGTTGGATGAGGCGTTGAACGAAGTGTGTTTTTCCCGACCCCGTCGGTCCAGCGATGAGACACGTGAAAGGATGCTGCCACCGAGGATCCATAGCCGTTTTTTTATTTGGTGATTTGCGCCCGGCGTTCAGAGGCCCACCACCGTTGTCGTGGATCCCACCGGGGGTCGTAGTCGTTCGGGTACCGTTGCCGTGGTAAACGGTATTCACCGGATCGCCCTCTAGATCTTAGCGTCGCGGTGGTGGTGGTGGTGGGTGTACTAGGTTGTCGTGATGTGGTGGAAGGTTCGTCGCTTCTCAGGGTAGATACGGGAGAGGTTGGTGGGATGAAAAGTGACCGCGTCGTGGGGCTGAGTGTGTGTGGTGATAGGGTGCATAGTCTGAGGGTTGATACGGCAGGATGGCGGATGAAAAGAGGACTAGACCGCGTCGTGGACTGGATGGTATGTGGTGATCGCAGCGTCGTAGGAGCGAGAGTCGTGGTGGTGGTGGAAGTGGTGGTGGAAGTGGTGGTGGTGGTGGTGTTGGGTGGAGCAGCACTTGGACGAATGGTGTTGAAACAGGATATCAGGTACGCCAAATCGTAGAAGACTCCTCCAAATAAGGTACCCAGAAGAACTACTAGACACACTACGGTACCCACTTGTCCTTTTCGAGTGCGTAGCAGTAAGGGTAGATGTGCACTATCCATGGTACAACCCTACACTGAAGGATGTAGGCGATGTGAGGTAGAATTTATAGTCGTTTCATGTCACGGCCTGACACCCAGGAATTAAACGAACTGGGCCAACCTTGCCATTTGACGAAATGATAGGGGATGCCACGTCGACGTTCCGTTTTCAAAATCTTTTCCACCGTTTAGTAGTCTTTCCGTGTTTTCACTACGGGTTGTAATTCCGCCTCGTAAAACGTGCCTTGCAGTGTTTCTCCTTGTAGATCTTTCACTTGATAGACGTGTGGCTGTCGAGGCTTATGGCGAACGATGACAAAGTGCTCGTCACTCCAGTTGGGCAAGTAACTTTTCTCAAATTGCCCTTTGACTTTACTGATCCGTATCACATCTCCGCGTTTGTAACGGGGTGACGTTAGTGGACTGGGGTCTATCGAGTACAGCGTACGGCGCACTTGATGTTCGTTGCGTTCTGTCACATCGAGGGGAGCTCGCTGGATACTGCGATGATAGGCTCGATTGTACCCTTGGACCAGTTGAGGTAGCACATCGATGTACCGTCGGGTGTTTTTGGCGGTAAAATACTTGTACATTCGTCCTTTGAAGGTGCGATTGAATCGTTCCACGACAGAGGCTTTGGTCTCGTTGTACGTATGGAAGAAAAACATCTTCTGTTTCTTAAGAAAGGCTTGAAAGTGACGGTTGAGAAATTCTGTGCCTTCATCCGTTTGCAAATAGAGGGGTTTGCGTCCCGTCTTGAAAATCTGCTGGAACGCCCGTACCAGATTCTCTCCTGTTTTGGTCCGGATGGGTAGTACCCATGCGTACTTGGATAAAATATCAATACAGGTCAACATGTACCGATGTCCATCATTGTGGGGTGCAAATCGACTCATATCGACCAAATCAGCCTGCCATTGTGCGTCTACGCCTCCTACGATGACTCGGTTACGGCGAAAATGTCGTCGGGCTGCTCGATGTAAGCTATAAGTGTCTTGGGTTTTTAACCATTCTCGAACTTCAGTTCGACTGATGCCTTGGGAATGTGCAGCTCGAGCGAGCGCTCCCACAGCGCCATAAGCGGCTGGACTGGTAGGGTTGTAATACAAATCTGTTAACACCTTGTTCACAGTGGTACGCCACGTAGATTCCTGCCGCCCACCTTTTCTCATGCCCTTTCGGGTGCCTGTCTTCCTACCCCTCATCTGGGTGCCTGTCCGAGTTGCGCTGTGGTGTGTTCGCTTCATGAGTAGACACTAACACTCTAGCCTGTGTGCACCCTATAGATATAGTACTTCATCGACAATGGGGATTACTTTTTCCAAGGCTGTCCATAGATTAGGGTCCAGAGTAAAACCACCTCGCTTCAGACAGAGGAGTCGAGCAAAATAGGGACCGCGGAAAATGTAGACGTCGTCACACAGGTGAATGCTATCACCGTCCAGGTCATCCAACAACACCCGTTTCAAGGTAGTCCAGCCTTCCGGTGACAAAGAGACACGCGCTGGTTCAGACGTACACCAACACCTACTGTCATCATCGATGAGCTCCACTCGTTTGGGATACAACAATAGGGTGCAGTCAGGTGTAAGAGTACGGGTGGCTACAGAGTTCGCCTCGGGGTGCAGTAAGTCGTGGACGTCGGTGATAATAGCTTTCAGCGCCTGCCATAATGCCGGACGGAGTATGATAGAGGGACCACCACACTCTTCTAACCGGGGGAAAAAAGAATCATCTCTACCACTTCGTAGGTAGACACCTACTCCCACGTGCATGAAATCGACTTCGAGCTCTTTTCCCTGTAACAACCGTGTCAATAGAGCCCATCCTGCTAGGGTTAAACATAGCTTCACCTCTCGGGGATGTTCTTCGAGGAGCTGCAGCTGATGTTCATAGACGATCAGGATGACATCAGGCGTGAGTTGGAAGAAGGCTTGCTCCCCAAGTGCTCCGTGCGCTGCCATGGTGGTGAATGACAAAACACCAACGAGGCAGGCCTGTATATATCGAAGGGGTCCACGTTGTGGGTTTTTTCTTCCCTTTGTGAAAGTCCGTGATCACTCGGTAGTGTCTATTAAAAACCCTAGTCCGTAGGAGTACACGTTATAGGTTTGTTTTTTGTTTTTTTTCGTTTTTCGTGCCTCTCTCTATCCGTACCCGTATACGTTATAGCTTTTTATTTTTCCCCTACCTTCGTGAAAGTCCGTGATCATTCGGGATGTAATGTTATAGAGATAGGAATTGCTTTTAACATGGGAATTGGCCATAGACAATTTTGTACAAAATATGAGGATTGAAAATTAACCCAGGAAGGGTTGGGCGCGCGGACGTCGGCGAAGGCACCAATCAGCGACGCGTACATCAACCCTAATGTTATAGATATACGCAATCATTTAACTTGGAGAATTGACTATAGCGAATTTTGTGCAAAATCAGCGGATTGTAAATTAACCCAGGAAGGGTTGGGCACGCGGACGTCGGCGAAGGCACCAATCAGCGACGCGTACATCAACCCTAATGTTATAGATATACGCAATCATTTAACCTGGAGAATTGACTAGCGAATTTTGTGCAAAATCAGCGGATTGTAAATTAACCCAGGAAGGGTTGGGCACGCGGACGTCGGCGAAGGCACCAATCAGCGACGCGTACATCAATTATAATGTTATAGACATACGCAATCATTTAACATGGAGAATTGGCCATAGCGAATTTTGTACAAAATAAGCGGATTGTAAATTAACCCAGGAAGGGTTGTGCGCGTCGCTGATTGGTCTCTTCGCCGACGTCTGCGCGCTGGCTGAGACCCACAACGGAAAAAAATGTTTCAGGGCCAACCCTAATGTTATAGACATACGCAATCATTTAACCGGGAGAATTGGCTATAGCGAATTTTGCGCAAAATCTGAGGATTCTAAATTAACCCAAGAAGGGTTGGGCACGCGGACGTCGGCGAAGGCACCAATCAGCGACGCGTACATCAACCCTAATGTTATAGATATACGCAATCATTTAACCTGGAGAATTGACTATAGCGAATTTTGTGCAAAATCAGCGGATTGTAAATTAACCCAGGAAGGGTTGGGCACGCGGACGTCGGCGAAGGCACCAATCAGCGACGCGTACATCAACTCTAATGTTATAGACACACGCAATGATTTAACATGGGAATTGTCTATAGCGAATTTTCTGCAAAATCAGCGGATTGTAAATTAACCCAGGAAGGTATGCTACGCGCTATATTGCCCAATCAGCGGTAGAGAACAAGAGCCAATGAGCTATCAATAAAAGAGCCAATGAGCGATCCCTAAAAAGAACCAATGAAGGAGCATCACCTCCGTTGAAACAGCCAATGAAAATCTACTGTAGTTTCAGTATAAAGCCAGCGGCCGCGTGGCAAGCGTCATTCAAATCACCTTTGCCAGACTGTCAAGAGCTATAGACCATATTGAAGAAAATCATGAACAGCAGGGTGGCTAAGATGTCTACCACCAAGGCTTCGGGGCGTATGGTGGCGGCACGCAGGGAGGCACGGAGGGAGAGGGCAGAGGCGGTGAAAGCCATGAAAGACTTTTGGCTAGCAGAAATTCAAGGATGGTGCTGCCAAGTCAACAACAACTACACATGGCAAGCAGACACAATTCTCCGCGCCCTCATCGTTACGGCAAGAACTGTATCCGATGAGGACTGGTTAAATCATGTGAGAGAGGCCCTGGACCAGGTGCACCCACCACCACCACCACCACCACAACAACAACAAGTCCAGCCGGTGCCGGAATTCGTCGACATCAGTGAAATTCCACCAGCGCGCTTTGTACAAGATCTGCCCATTGATGTCGATGACCCACAACACCATCAACATCGGTACCGACTGGAACCTGGCCGCTACTTCTCAGTCAGCAATTTTTTGGAGTAGACAGCCAAACTCCTCCTGAATAAAACAGGGTAAACAAATTGACCTCAACGGCCCTTTTCAGGGCCACCCCAATCTACCGAAAGGGGAACTTCTAACTTGGCACATTCAATTCAAATCAGGTCCTACAATCTCCTCTCCTCTATATTCTATAATTACCAATCTCCAACTCCAAAAAAACAATCCCTTCTCCTCAACGGTCCTTTTCAGGGCCAACCCTTAGCCTTCCAACACACAGGGTTTTTCTCAGTGTTCAGGGCCAACCCATGCAAAAAAATTTAGCCAATTTTGTGCAAAATCTGCGGATTGTAAATTAACCCAGGAATTGTTGGGCGCGCGGACGTCGGCGAAGGCACCAATCAGCGAAGCGTACATCAACCCTAATGTTATAGATATACGCAATCATTTAACTTGGAGAATTGACTATAGCGAATTTTGTGCAAAATCAGCGGATTGTAAATTAACCCAGGAAGGGTTGGGCACGCGGACGTCGGCGAAGGCACCAATCAGCGACGCGTACATCAACCCTAATGTTATAGATATACGCAATCATTTAACCTGGAGAATTGACTGAATTTTGTGCAAAATCAACGGATTGTAAATTAACCCAGGAAGGGTTGGGCACGCGGACGTCGGCGAAGGCACCAATCAGCGACGCGTACATCAATTCTAATGTTATAGACATACGCAATCATTTAACATGGAGAATTGGCCATAGCGAATTTTGTACAAAATCAGCGGATTGTAAATTAACCCAAGAAGGGTTGTGCGCGTCGCTGATTGGTCTCTTCGCCGACGTCTGCGCCATGGATGAGACCCACAACGAAAAAAAATGTTTCAGGGCCAACCCTAATGTTATAGACATACGCAATCATTTAACCTGGAGAATTGGCTATAGCGAATTTTGCGCAAAATCTGAGGATTCTAAATTAACCCAGGAAAGGTTGGGCACGCGGACGTCGGCGAAGGCACCAATCAGCGACGCGTACATCAACCCTAATGTTATAGATATACGCGATCATTTAACCTGGAGAATTGACTATAGCGAATTTTGTGCAAAATCAGCGGATTGTAAATTAACCCAGGAAGGGTTGGGCACGCGGACGTCGGCAAAGGCACCAATCAGCGACGCGTACATCAACTCTAATGTTATAGACATACGCAATGATTTAACATGGGAATTGGCTATATTGAGTTTTGTCTAAAATCATCGGATTGTAAATTAACCCAGGAAGGTATGCTACGCGCTATATTGGCCAATCAGCGGTAGAGAACAAGAGCCAATGAGCTATCAATAAAAGAGCCAATGAACGATCGCTAAAAAGAACCAATGAAGGAGCATCACCTCCGTTGAAACAGCCAATGAAAATCTACTGTAGTTTCAGTATAAAGCCAGCGGCCGCGTGGCAAGCGTCATTCAAATCACCTTTGCCAGACTGTCAAGAGCTATAGACCATATTGAAGAAAATCATGAACAACAGGGTGGCTAAGATGTCTACCACCAAGGCTTCGGGGTGTATGGTGGCGGCACGGAGGGAGGCACGGTGGGAGAGGGCAGAGGCGGTGAAAGCCATGAAAGACTTTTGGCTAGCAGAAATTCAAGGATGGTGCTGCCAAGTCAACAACAACTACACATGGCCAGCAGACACAATTCTCCGCGCCCTCATCGTTACGGCAAGAACTGTATCCGATGAGGACTGGTTAAATCATGTGAGAGAGGCCCTGGACCAGGTGCACCCACCACCACCACCACCACCACCACCACAACAACAACAACAAGTCCAGCCGGTGCCGGAATTCGTCGACATCAGTGAAATTCCACCAGCGCGCTTTGTACAAGATCTGCCCATTGCTGTCGATGACCCACAACACCATCAACATCGGTACCGACTGGAACCTGGCCGCTATTTCTCAGTCAGCAATTTTTTGGAGTAGACAGGCGAACTCCTCCTGAATAAAACAGGGTAAACAAATTGACCTCAACGGCCCTTTTCAGGGCCAACCAACGGCCCTTTTCAGGGCCACCCCAATGTACCGAAAGGGGAACTTCTAACTTGGCACATTCAATTCAAATCAGGTCCTACATTCTCCTCTCCTCTATATTCTATAATTACCAATCTCCAACTCCAAAAAAACAATCCCTTCTCCTCAACGGTCCTTTTCAGGGCCAACCCCTAGCCTTCCAACACACAGGGTTTTTCTCAGTGTTCAGGGCCAACCCATGCAAAAAAATTTAGCCAATTTTGTGCAAAATCTGCGGATTGTAAATTAACCCAGGAAGGGTTGGGCACGCGGACGTCGGCGAAGGCACCAATCAGCGACGCGTACATCAACCCTAATGTTATAGATATACGCAATCATTTAACTTGGAGAATTGACTATAGCGAATTTTTTGCAAAATCAGCGGATTGGAAATTAACCCAGGAAGGGTTGGGCACGCGGACGTCGGCGAAGGCACCAATCAGCGACGCGTACATCAACCCTAATGTTACAGATATACGCAATCATTTAACCTGGAGAATTGACTATAGCGAATTTTGTGCAAAATCAGCGGATTGTAAATTAACCCAGGAAGGGTTAGGCACGCGGACGTCGGCGAAGGCACCAATCAGCGACGCGTACATCAATTCTAATGTTATAGACATACGCAATCATTTAACATGGAGAATTGGCCATAGCGAATTTTGTACAAAATCAGCGGATTGTAAATTAACCCGGGAAGGGTTGTGCGCGTCGCTGATTGGTCTCTTCGCCGACGTCCGCGCGCTGGCTGAGACCCACAACGAAAAAAAATGTTTCAGGGCCAACCCTAATGTTATAGAGATAGGAATGCATTTAACATGCGAATTGATGTGGTATTTACCTATTGTTACCTATGTGTGTGCATGTGCAGGAGTTGGTGTTATTTTGTGCTTTTGAATTAGAAGCTTCCTCTTTCGAAAAGATTGGGTGGCCCTGAAAAGGGCCTTTGGAAGATGTAAGGGGTTACATCGTTGGGAACAGGCCGGCTTGCCATCTCTGAGTACACACCGGGCATTTCAGCGCTATGAGGTTACACACTATGGGGTTGTCAGCGCCCGTAGGCTCTGGTATTCGGGCATGTCGGTGAATACAGGATATACACAAGGCTTGAAGGCCACATGGAAAAATGGCATATTTGGCAAAGTGACTAGCGCATTCGACGCAGCGTAAATATTGTGGTGCTTTCCATCTTGTGTTTGGTGCCAGTCTTCTTCTTATTGCGATAGTGTAGTACTCCATCTCTTGCTGCTGTAACCTTCCCATTTCTTGTTGTTCTTTTTTTTCTCTTTCTGTTGCTTGGTCTTCTTCCAGTAATGGCGGCTGTAAAATAGCCATTTGTTCTTGTTCTTTTTTTCTCCTTTCCTTTTCTTGGTCTTGTTGGACATGTTGAGCTTGGGCTTGTTCTTCATGTTGTTTGTAGACATCTTGTAGCACTCGGTCAAACCGGCCGCATTGGAGTGCAGTGACATCCGCTACCACTTGTGCTCCTGGGTCGTGTTCATTATCGCCACCCTGTACCGGTTGGTGTTGTTCATCCATAAATAGGTCTTGTAATATATTATCCAGCCAATCTTCATCGTGTACCATATCGATGAAATTCTCCTCTACCGGTTGTAGTTCATTATCTATGATTAACTCGTCTAATAGGTTGTCAATATCCATGATTTCAGCCATAGCCATGATGTAGTTGTGAATGAATGGCTAGATACTGCGCGCTTTTTATAGTCTAACCGAAGAGCACGCGCGGACGTCAGCGAAATCTCTCCATCAAAACCTTGTGCTGGCTGACGCTGGCAAATATTTTGTGTTTCTTTTCCAATTTTAAACCGGTGTGATATTGCAATAAATGCGAGTAGACGTATAAAATTTATTTCAACTTGAATTGGGGCAACTCATCGTGTAGCATTGAAAAATTCAGAAGGCTAGCGGCAGGGTAACTCACTATTTTTAATGATTTTATCGATTTTTACACCCGTAATGTTATGGATAGGGTGGTATGGAAAACCCGCTACACTTAAAATAAATCGGTTTTCCTCGGTAAAAATACGTCAGGTATGTTCCTCACAGCCTTATAATGTCACCCTGAAAATTGCAGCTGGTTTATCGAAAGAAAAGTAGGAATTTTTATCGTATCACACCGGCTACGGTAACACAACACTATACAGTCTGCAGGCAAATGTGAGTACAGCTATGCATGTCATTGGCTGTGTTACCGTAGCCCGTGTAATACGATAAAAATTCCTACTTTTCTTTCGATAAACCGGCTGCAATTTTCAGGGTCACATTATAAGGCTGTGAGGAACATACCTGACGTATTTTTACGGAGGAAAACCGATTTATTTCAAGTGTACCGGGTTTTCCATACCACCCTATCCATAACATTACGGGTCTAAAAATCGATAAAATCATTAAAAATAGTGAGTTACCCTGCCGCTAGCCTTCTGAATTTTTCAACGCTTCAATGAAATAAATTGTATACGTCCACTCGCATTTATTGCAAAATCACACCGGTTTAAAGTTGCAAAAGAAACACAAAATTTCTGCCAGCCTAGACCAGCACAAGGTTTTGATGGAGAGATTTCGCTGACGTCCGCGCGTAACAATGGCGGCCCATGGCGGCTAATGGCGGCCAATGGCCGCCTAGACTATAAATAACGCGCAGTATCTAGCCATTCATTCACAATTACATGATGACTACCAGACGGAGGTTTGATCCTAGGGAACGTAGGGAGGTGATTACCAGTGAAGAAGATGGCGATCATGTGACAATAATTACAAGCTTACAGCGGGTCCATACTATTGGCGAAACGTTGAGACGGCGAAGTGAGCAACAAGACCATGAGGTCAGGCACACTTTGGACAATGAGGATGTCACGGACGAAGAAGAAGAACTCCCCGATCTAGAGTGGTTAAACAGACCCCCAGCAAATACAGCGGCTACCCAAACGCCAACTACCACAACACCGACTACGGAAACAGGAATCACAACGCCAGCTACCACACCGCCAGCTACAACAACAACAATAGGAATGACAACACCAACCTCTTGGTCCGAGGTGGCCCGCCTGAACGAACAGATTAATGAAATGAGGGAAGACATGGATGAAATGGAAGATGTGAAGTGTAAACTACAACAACAACTGCATAAGGAAGAAAATAAATGAAACTGTAGCGTATGTAACAACGAGGAAACCAGGTACGCCCTATTCCCGTGCGGTCACCTATGCCTATGTCGGGAATGCTGGGCATCACTAACATGTGTAGGGGAGACGTGCCACTGCAGTGAGACGGACGAACTCCATTTAAAGATCAAGTGTCCCGTGTGTAGGATGTGGGTGTCCGGGGTGAATCAAATTTTCCGCTCGTAAAAAAAGTGTGATAACACTTTCCAAAGGCCCTTTTCAGGGCCACCCAATCTTTTCGAAAGAGGAAACTTCTAACTCAAAGCACAAAAAAAACACCAGCTCCCATCACCACACTCAATGAACACTAACACCCATTTTGAATTTTCTACTATTTTTTATTAACATAATAGAATGAACGTCTTCACCACAGTAGACTCTGGGTATTGAATTTTAATACAATTATACGCTATCAAGGCGCTTCAATGAACATAGAATGAACATAGAATGAACATAGAATGTAGGAATACGATAATGTCTGAATGTTCAATGCAACAAGACTTGAAATGTTCAATATTTATACAACAAGACTAACACAGTAGAATGTTCACCACAGTAAAACTCTGGGTATTGAATTTTTTTAAATACAATTATACGCTATCAAGGCGCTTCAATGAACGTAGAATGAACATAGAATGTAGGAATACGGTAATGTCTGAATGTTTTCATTGCAACACAAGACTTGAAATGTTCAATAGTGATGCAACAAGACTTGTTTGAACTCATCATCGTCTTTCTGCCCCTGGTGCACGTAGATGTAGGTAGCAATCTGTTCACGTGGAATTCTGGGTGGACAGGCAGCTTCCAATGCCAGGGCAATTTGCTCCTCGGTGACGTCCTGTAGTGCCTCAGTGATGAGCGCGTCTGATGGTAGTATACTATTGGCCACACACGTATGCGTGTTGAAGACACCGTCCTTGTTCACACAGCCTGCACATTGCTGGATACGCAAGTGTCGAATGCGGGGTCTGAGATGATCCAGGAATGTGTCGATGTACTTGTTACAAATATACTGAGACACCTGGTCAGACAGGGCTTCATGAATTAGAGCTGTGAGACTCTGCAGCTTCCGCCACGCCATTATTTTCAAGGTGACGCCCTGAGGACAAGGAATACGCTCTTGTGTATCTGACCTCATTTTCCATTTCCGTATATGCACCAGGAGCATGTCGTTGAATCTAGCACAGCTGACAAAGATGTCGTCACCCAAATAAAATTTCGCTTCGTCACCCCCCTGGTCGCGAATAACCGCATCGACGGCGTAATCAATGGTCTGTAGTTTTAGCCAGGTGTCGAACGTCAAGGCGATATGCTTAGCTGGTCTGTCGTTAAAGGCCGGTGCGTTAAAATGCACTTCCTCGTCTTTGACACTCACAGTTAAATAGGGTGAGAGCTCCCAAGTGTTCGTGTGGGCTGCCTGGTAGGCCTGCTGGATAATGTCATTGATCTCCTGCACAGACATAGGAAGTTGCACCTCTTCTTCTTTCACTGACTCAGGCACTTGCTGGGGCACTGGCTGAAGCACTTGCTCAGGTATTTCTAAAGGTGTTAGTCGGGGCCGTTTGGGTCGTGCACCGCGTTTGGCAGGTACACCAGACTGGGTGCGTACGTTTGGTAGCTGTACGCTCTTGGGCTTCAAGTAAATCTGCTACTTCTTGAAGTTTGGTAGCTGTACGCGGGTCGGTGATGTCCATGACTAAGATATCATCATCATCTTCTGAACCCTGGGCTTGAAGTAGATCTGCTAGTTCTTCATTTCCCGTCTTCTTCAGCGCTTCCACGAAGGCTAGAAAGGCGTAGGGGTCACGGCGCAGTAGATCGTCGATGAAGGCTCTGTTTTGTCGTGAAGTGGTTTTCTCCGCCATGATATCTTCGACACCCTGTTTCAGGAGTATGTTTTCCTCCATAAGCAGATCACATAGTTCGGCCACATGCTGCATCTCATCAATGAGGCGAAGACGGTACTGTTGAAGCTTAACTCGCTGGGATGACTCCATGACTGTGGGCTCAGGCTGGTCAGTAGCTGCTACGGTGTAATAGGCTGGTGAAATTGCACTGGTAAAATGAAAAGCTTCTCCACGTCTCATACAGGCAGGCAGGTAGGCAGGCAGGCAGGCTGGTCAGGTAGGTCAGAGAGCTCCGTGGGGTAGTGCAATGAATACACCAAACCACTAAAAATCACCCCCTTTTATACGTTTTTCTACAACAATGGCGGTCTATCCGCCATTTTCGCCGCCATTAGCCGCCATTATCCACCATTATCCACCATTATCCACCATTTTTCCCTACCATTAGTCGCCATTAGCCGCCATTAGCCGCCATCTTGCCCCATTTTCCCATAGGCAGTCACGTCTTTCCGCCATTAGCCGCCATTAGCCACCATTTTCCCACTAGCACCGGCAGCCATTAGCCGCCATTATCCACCATTTTATTAACCGCCATTTTCCAACATGGCGGACTAGCCGCCATTAGCCGCCATTGTGGGGAAAAACCCCAGTACATCAACACACACAAACAAGTCTAGACATGTACAAAGGTCACGCCTCATTCAACCCAACCGGAAGTGACGTCATACCTGCGCACATCATTCCTGCGCACACCACCACAATTTCTTTTCTCACGCATGCGCAGTGAGGCGCTAGATACTCCATTTGCGGTGACACTACTACTTACCAGCACTTTTCACTGTATTTTTACAGGATGCCCCGAGCTGTATATCTGTATTTCTACAGCATATGTCGTAATTTTACAACAGTGGTAGTATTGTATAATTACAACAATAATACCGTTAAATCAACAGAAATAACTGTACAAATCCAAGGTCAGCAGAAAGTCCATTGGCCTATAGCATTTAAAGAAGTCAAGTTCCCTGGTGTCTCTCTTTCAAGAGAGTAGAGAAGAAATTCCCAAAACGTAATGGTTCGGTTAAATATATATTTATATTCAGCACCACCGATAATATAAGAGCAAACACATTTCTTTCTATCATCCTGCACATCAGCTTTGTGAAACGGTGCAATATTAGAGGCTAAGTTGGTCTTTGAACATGTACATTAACTCCAACGACCACCCCCGAGGATTGAACCTTGGCAGGCAAACTCATTATTCCTCCTTCCACATTTTAGGTAAATTGTACTTGAAGTTTTCTGTGTATTATAGATGAAAAGATCTGGAAAGGTATACGAAATACACCTAATAATCTTACTGTAATTTTACACCCGGATAGTGTTACAATACAGCGTTGTTGCCCTTTACTCCAATTAATACTGTGGTTCATCCAGAAGATGCAAACTTACACTGGTTGTCTGTATTGCTACAGCTATGAACTGTAAAATAGCAGCTGAAACTGATGCTTCTATTTGGCAGTAAATTCCACTGTCACATTTTACAATACTTTCTACTGTAACTTTACAAACATTTTTAACAGTGTACCCTGTACATAAGACGATAGCAAGCCATTGTGACGGTGTGCATATTTTCGATCGACATATGTGGTGGCGTTAGAAATTGGCATTTCGGGATTATTCGTTCACGGGAAATGATAGACTGGATCCAGCCCCTGTTTCATAATGTATTTTAAACGGGAAACAAGAGGAAGTAACTCTGCCTATTAAGAAATGCTTGAAACAGGGACTGGACGGGACGTCACAAGGGAGCTAACTTTGCAAGAAAAAATGCACAAATGGAATCTTTACACGACGAAACCCATCAAATCGTCCAGTCCCTATTTTAAAAATCATTTTTTCTTTCTTTTTTTTCTTTCTTTTTTTCATTCTATTTATTTATTTATTTATCAACGTATATATTTCTTAAAGATCATTTTATTATTATTTAATACTACATATGAAATAGAGACTCATCCAGTCTAGGGAAATGATAGTCGTCATTCCGAGAGCAGGACATCGTTCACTTGGAGATAGTAAACCAAAGTGGGGAACGAGGATGTTTTTTTCAGCGAAGTTTTGTTTTCATGCTGCCTGTATTGACTGTCACTATTGTGCACTTCTTGCCATGTACAATTATTCCATAAGCTTTGCTTTGTGGATGTCATCCACATTTTTATGATATTAATCAGCCTCAGCACTGATATTATTAAGAAAATGACACCGCGGCGTCTTCCTATAGGCCACGATGGTCAGCATCAACGATCTCCGTAATGTAAAGTGCTGACTACCGTAGCCTAGAACGATGCACACGGTGTCACTTTTTACCCATCGGCCAAAATTTGGCCAACGGATATTGACGTCGTCATGTACGCCCGTCTGTCCGTCCGGATGTCCGGATGTCTGTCCGTCACAGCTTTCTCGCTACCAAGGTATATCTTTAGAACGACTTACCCTAGGCACACCAAACTTGCAGTGCACATCCATATGCTCGTGACCCAGAACCTTATTGAATGTGGATCCAATTGTTTGGAAACTTTGGTGGCCATATTTAATTTATGCGAAACCATTAATCTTGTGTATCTCGGATACCATTTCGCTGTTCAGTGTGAAACTTGGTATAGATCATCGATACATCAAGAAACTTTTAAGGAATGACAGAACCAGTTTCCCTGATTGGATGGAAACCTTCACGGCCATCTTTAATTTATGCAAAATATATAATGATGTATATCCATGATACCATTTAAATGTTATATACGAAACTTGGTGTATAGCATCGATGTATCAAGAGATTTCCATTGAATAACCACATCAGTTCATCTGAGTGGCGGGAGGGATAGGCGGCGATCTTTAATTTATGCATAATCATTAATAATCTCTATTTCTGATACCGTTCTAGTGCTTGATGTAAACTTTGGTATGCATCATAGATGCATCAAGAGATCTACAAGGAATGACAGAACTGGTTTCCCTGATTGGACAGAAATCTTGGCGACCATTTTTAATTTATGCAAAATCATTAATGATCTATATCTTTGATAAAGTTCAAGTGTTCAATATGAAACTTAGTAAACATCATCGACGCCTCAAGATACTTACAACGAATGACAGAACTGGTTTCTCTGATTGGGCGGAAACCTTGGCGGCCATTTTTAATTTATGTAAACTCGTCTACACTCTAAAAACCCAAATGTTAGATTTAACATCTAGAGGAGGAGGGAAAGCATTTAGAAAGTGTTGTATTTTAATTTTAAGTGTTGAATGCAACATTTTAAGCTGTTGCATCCAACACTTAAAAGTGGCGAAACAACACTTTCTAAATGCTTTCCCTCCTCCAACCCTCTAGATGTTAAATCTAACATTTGCGTTTCAAAGAGTGTATATGTCCTTGATACTTTTGAGGTGTTCAGTACTTGGTATACATCATCAATACATTAAGAGACAAGTAATGACTGCCGGTTTCTCTGATAGGACGGAAACCTTGGGGGTCATTTCTAATTGCAAAATTTTTAATAATCTGTATAGATGTCACTTGACTGCTTAGTGTTCCTGATGTCTTCAAAGTAGTACGGTTCAAATTGAATACATCATGAATGACTGGCGCCCAGAGCCGGGTGGTTTTCACATGCGCCGCTTCGTATTAAATAATATCAGTGTTGAAATTAATTAAATCCATCACAATTTGGATGACATCCATCGAACAATGCATTGGGGATAATCATGATAAATATACATGGCAAGAAGTAAAAAATACTCTCAGTCAAGACGATACAGACAGCATGGAAACGAAACTTCGCTTGAAGTTCCCCCTTTTCGTATGATATTTCGAAGTGTAAGGCGTCCTGCTATGAAACAGGGCTATCGGAATGACGACTGTCATTTACTGTGAATTAATATCTCTATCTATTTTCCATAACCTCAGATGAAATGTGAAAGCAATGTCAATCGCTAAAACCACCTCAATGGACGAACGATAATATAGACACCCTGACTGCCCATCATCACATCGGATTGCTATTGTTGTATGTATTCATCATATATGTTTTCTATCATATAATTTGCAGATATATATTAGCTAAATCGCTATTTATTTATTTCTTCCTTAACAGGGTATCTGTAAGATTAGATTGTGCGATGCATCTGAGCAAGTTTCCGTTCGATTCTCAGGAGTGTGGCATCAAAATGATGTGTTGTGAGTTGACCATAAGTAACTAATTCAAAGTGATGTACCAGTACATGAATACATGTTTACCCAACGTTTGGCATCAATATTGTACACACAGATCTTCACCTGTCGTACTTATATGGTGTAAGCGCTTACCAGGGCATGCTCTATAACTGTGTTCTCACCTTTCTCACCCTCAAATTGTTGTATTCAAACCTTTTTTTTACATATATTGGTTAAAAACAGCATTATTTCATAGCGAGCTTCATGATGTAAACTGGAAAGTAACATGATATTCCCACGTGACCATTTCAACAAAATTGTATGTCATATGTCACCGGGCAGCATCATAGTTACGTTCTATGCACAAATGAATTCCAACCTCACTCGCTGGCTACGTACCGGTATATCAAAATCTAAGGGTATCGTGTTGAATGAGAGGATCCCTTTGGCATTCATTTCATTCATGAGGTATTATATATACCGTACTCATCATGACCTTACATCCTTGACACGTACCCTTGGATTTTACCTTTTTTCTTAAAATATCTGACGAGTAAGGTATGAGCTCGCGGAGTAGTATATAATGTGCAAATCTCCGTGGATTTGAGGGGTAAACGTGAGGAGGAAAATGGAGCGTAACTGTGGCGTAACCTTTGGCCTCAGATGTGGGCGTGGATGGGACATGGGGATGGACTATGGGTGCTTTCCAGAGATTCTTCCATTCGACAAGGAATAGACCGTGGATCCGCTTTCCAATCACTAATTGTCGCAAAATCGTCAACGCAAATCACTTATATGTATATATTTTCTGAAAAAGCACGATTCAACAATTATTTTAAGACACAGCACTGTTATATTATAGAAAATTGAATCCCGAACATTTTTCTCCAAGCTTTCTTCATTTTCCCTAGAAAATCTCATAAAAAAATCGGCCTAATTTCCAGAAAAATCTGTAGACCGATTTCAAATAAATTTGTTTTCCGTGTTCCAAGGACCGATACCAACTTAAGAAGATGAAAAAAGTTGGGGTCGTCCTACCCGATTTTTGTCAGATTTTCTATCAGTACATGAGTCATGATTCATATACACAGCCAAGGGGCATAACTGAGGCAGGAAAAAATGTACCTCACGACTCAAATAACTGTGTAGACGAACCCAGCCATCGATCCGTATATGCTCGTTTGAAACGCAGACAATGTTGATGGTATTATAAATATAAGCTAATACGACAAGAAGAATTATGATGTAGCAGAAAACAGACAGTATATCCTATTATGAAGTTTGACCGGGTCATTGCTACGAAACCGTTGAGGACCATCTATAGAATAACTCCACAGAAGAGATCACGTGACTGGGAGGTCATCTGTGACATCCGTAGTAGATAAACCGCAGATACGCTCGGATGCGCATTGGAGTGTTTGTGCGACATATGGGCCATTCCTGGTCTAAATGTGTCGTGCTTGGTGACAAATTGAAGCTCTCGTGATGTAGAAGCAGACTGAGTTCCATCTCCGATGATCGGTGAGTTCATATGGCGCATGCGCAGTAGATTGGTTTTAAAGAAAAGGCATTTTTGAATGCGCATCAGTGTTCGAGGGAGATATGGTCCCAATATGTCGTGCCTGGTGTCGTATTGAAGCTCTCGTTATGTATATTTAGACTGGGGTGCTGTCCACTTTGATTGGTAAAGTAATGTAACGCATGCGCAGACAAAGATAGTACATAATAGTTATGCGCAGAAAGACTTCTCTGATCAACGTGGACAGCACCCTTGCCTTATTCTACACGATAGCCTCAATACGACATCATGCACGATGCGCATCAGAAAATGCCCTTTCTCTACTACTCATCGACTGCGCATGCGCATCATGACGTCATCAGTTAACGAAAATAGCACACGAGTCTGAATCTACACCTAGAGGGCTTCGATACGACACAGGAATAGTACATATCTCCACTGAACACTCTCATGCGCAGCCGATCGTATATGCGGTCCTGCTACTTCGAATGACGTCACAGATGACGTTACAATCACGAGACCTCTTCTTGTGAGTCACTCTGTGTTCCACTCCTTGGTCTCAGGTCCAACTCCACATCCCATGTCAAGAGTCAAAGGACACGTCCCAGTTTTAACGTTTTCCCCTCAAATCCGCGAAGATTGGCACAGTATATACTACTTCGCGGCGAGGGCTTGCCATTTTTATATTAAATACTAAAGCAAATATATAACATATTTGGAATAACATGGTTGTATGAGCACCTTTGTACCAGTACTACTTAGCATCTTCACCATAATTCCAGAATTAGAATCATATTCAAAACGTATACTGATTCAGTGTCCGTTGACCATCCGTTCCAACTGGAAATAGCTTTGTCACACTACAAACTTGACGAGAAGAAAATCTTATTAACACGAATTAACTTGATGGTGAACGCCAACTTGCACCTGACACATCTCATATCAGCTTATGAATGGCCGAGAAAGCTTATCCAATGCGGTGAAAGAGGGTCTCCAGTTACAGCTAAAATATGACTTTAGCATTTTGATGTTAAAAGAGATATATAGATGACAGTTGGCATCAAATTAGATAAGCTTGACTCTTGTATTCGCGAGACGTATTGGCCGGTGAATTACACTCGTTTGTATACTTTACAGATACCTATAACACGAAAGATATCCTCATAGAATGGCTCGATGGAGATACGCCCATCGCCTTTAATCCAGACCTGGAACTTCCCGAATTTGTCATCAACGATTTATCTCGGAATAACTGCACGGCAGAGTACGTTATGGGTAAGGTGTACTTCCGTATTTCAAGACTAACATTTGAAATGCTAATCTCCATACATCTGGTCCATCCTTAGTAGTAGGAAGACAGCAAATTCTGTCGCGAAAATGAGGGTGTGGAGTGACGTCACGGATGACGTCACATTCGGGTCAAAAGTCACATCCAGGTCAAAGTTCACGTCCGGGTCAAAGGTCACTTCCGGTCATGTGACGTCCCAGCAAGAGTGATCTGCTCCTAAGACTGATATATTTTTTCTCTCAAAATGCATTTCATAAATGAGACTACGCTTCAGTGACTTCAGTGTTGGTCTTCCAATGGGCAACCAACTCATGTCTCGCGATGTAGAAGACGATGGAAGGGGTCTCGTTCACATTTTGCTTTCTGTTGAAAATTCAGGCCTGGGGTGGACATGCTAGGTCCATTCCGGCGCAGTGGACAGTGACTTGGCATCTTGGGCAAGTCACTCATGGATATTTGTAGTATGGGGTGCGGCACCTTGTTTTCTCTGACTCGCGATGTAGACCACGATGTGAGGGGTCTCGTGGCCATGGATTGAATTTGGCTAAAATGTTCTGTCTGCGCATGCGTAGCCCGTAGGCAGGCCTGAGGTGGACGTGGACCTTTTGAGATGGATTAATAATGCTCCGATTTGGTCGTTGGAATATCAAAGTGAAGCATTCGGGGGGATCATCCGACTGGACGGGTGTGATGTTGAAGAAAGGCTATGGTGCGCATGCGCAGGTAGGCAATTGTGGGAAAAGGGCATTGAAATGTACGTTTTGGGGTCGAGGTGGGCGAATAGTGGTCCGAATGGTTGATGTGAGGTATCCATGTGAAGCGTTCCTCGAGTTCGATCAAGACGTGGGTGGTGCATGAAAAAACTTTCCCCGGAAAAGATCCGGAAACGCGGACCTTACACCTAAAAGATGGAAAACCCCTATCAACCAGGTCTAGATGGGCTAATATCGGTTCCCAGCGGATTATGGCATGCCGATAGGTGCAGGGTTGGATAGCATAATTTCACAGAAAAAGATAAATCGGAAAACGAACTTAGAAAGGAGAATGCTGTTGAGATAGTGTAGTCTCTCAATTTCGGGGAATTAAAAATCAAGGGAAATCCAGTTGTCCCTTATTATAAGAGAAAGCAGAATCCTAGTATATTCGCCCTATGGCCTTTGTGGAGTGTTTACAGTAACGCCTCAACGCCCTATCTGAACGCATTAACTCCCTATTTTAACGCCTAAAGGCATTATCGTAACGCCTTAACGCCCTATCTTAACGCCTTATCCTAATGCCTTAACGCCCTTTGTATAGTGTTTTTATCTTTTGTGCGATATTGTACACAAGGTGACTGTATCAATCCATTCACACCATAGAATAAAAAAGTGGAGACTGGATGGTCCTCGATGTCGTCATCGCTCTACGCCGGGACATTGTGCAGAGGTTTTGCTGGGAAAACCCCTATTCTATTTATAAATCGTATCGGGTGGACCCAGACTGAAAGTGAAACGCGTATACGCACTGAGGTGTAGTGGAGAAAGGGCACTTTCGGAGGTGCTGACTATGCCCCAGGCACTTCAAGGTTATTTGCATAGCTGCAATACATGCAGCAAGAGAAAACGAATCCACACGCAGCGCCCCATCTCAACCCCCTAACATACGCATCGACGGCTACTCCTATCCAATCAAAAACTGTCATTTTGATGTTGCATCTATATTATTTTCTCTTGCACAGTGGAGTCAAATTGGGGTTGATTTGGGGAGATGGAGCCATGTTTGCTCTGACTACCTGCTGGAGGTACCTGGGTGTGCGTGTGAGGAGGAGGAGGGAGTGGTGAGCGAGTGGTTAGTGAGCACTCGTCTTAACACAGTGACGTCGTAGCACCCTAACATCTTCTATACCTAGTCCCGTAAATTCTTAACGCCATGATGCAGACAGTTGAGAGAAAGAAACATCAACACGTTCACAAGTTTTCGTATAGTTCATTATTCCCTTCATTACATCATACCCATACTGCGAGAGCCGCGTTGAGTATGTTCACAATTCAAGTATGCTCTTGTCCAATAAGGATCTGCCATTTCATAAAGTTCAGTATTCGACCATGTTCGCTCTGATCCGTTTGTTCTAATCGTCGTCGAGCAGGCCGGGATACTGTACCGGCAATATGTCCCGGAACAGCTGTTTGCCCATTTTGATCGCATTTTGCAAGACCTCGGTAGGTAGTAGCCCCATATCCTCTTCCAGGTGACGCTTGTTCTTCATAATGGACCTGTGCGTGGGGTCGCCTTTCACTTCAAGCGGTAGCAGGGTATACTGCTCATAGATAGCCATGGCTGTTTTTCTGACACAGAAAGATGCAGATGCATCATCAAATGACAGCTTTTGGTTGGAGCAGCCGTCGACGCGTCTGCTAGGGAGTTAACATAGGAGTTAAGGCGCTGCTTGTGATTCGCTTTCTCTTGCTGCATGCATTGCCATGCAAATAACCTTGAAGTCCCTTGGGCATAGTCAGCACCACCGAACGTGCGCTTCCTCTACTACACCTCAGTGCGTATACGCGTTTCCATTCCAGTCTGGTTCTACCCGATTTGATCTATAAATAGAACAGGAATTTTCCCAGTAAACCTCCGTACAATGTCCCAGCATAGAGCGATGCCGACATCGGAGACCACCAAGTCTCAACTTGTTTTATTCCATGGTGGGAATGGATTGATACATACATCTTGTCTACGCGGTAGTATTATATAATAGCATGGTACAATTTCGCACAAAAGATAAAAAACCGTTATGCTAGGGCGTTAAGGCGGAGGGAGGGAGGGAATTTGGCTTAATGTCACAGTCAAGTTTGGTTCACTCATATGGTGACAGTCAGTTTGGTTGGTGGAGGAAGCCGGAGTACCCGGAGAGAACCACCGCCCTTCGGCAAGTAACTGACAAACTTTCACACATGGACCAGCTGGGCTCGAACCCGTGCCGGTTCAGCGGTGTGAGGCTAGCGGTCACCAGCGAAGCGCCTTAGACCACTCGGCCACCGAGGGCCCCGGGCGTTAAGGCATTAGAATAAGGCGTTAAGATAGGACGTTAAACTCCTTACTTTACTTTGAATAGGTTCCTATTACAAGGGTTAGACTCTTAAAGAAATATAACTAAATATTTTATTGTCGTTGAGGGCGATAAACTATTATTCTTATTACAATTTGTGAAGTCATGTTTCTGCATTGAAGTCGACGTTGGCGCCGCCATGTTCCCTGTAGGATGACGTAACTGATGTCGTCAGCGTTCAGGGACGTTTCAACTATGGACATTTGATTTGCTCTGGTCCGAGTTTTAATTCGAGAAAAAACTGGCCCTGCAAATCCCATGGGGGGTGGGGGTTGGGAATCCCTAAACAGAAAGTGGTTCAGGTTATATCCGCCAAATGTTGAAGTTTTCAAGTGAGACTTACCCAATTCAATTTGGTCAAAATTTGAAGATGAGCGATAAACTAAAAGAGCGTCCTGTCAGTGATTTGAGTTGAACAACGATTCTTCTAAATTCGTCAAAATTTTCATTATTACACTTGAATTACTAAAATCGACTTGAACGTCAGTGGATTTACTGGGTTCCTTCTCGTGCGAATTATTGGCATGACCAATCCGATCAACCTTAAATCTCCATGACGTTGTGACGTATTTAGATGAGTATACGCTCACTTCCGCTCATCTAAAAACGTCACGCAGTGGCGCAATGGCGGCGCCCAGTGCACGCTGTGGCGAGCAAAATAAAATATTCAATATTTCTTTTATTTCGCATTCTTTCAACATAAGTTTTATATAATGAGTTTAGGAATACAATTGCTCATCAATATAGTCCAGCTTAATAAGGTAAGTACTCCTTTAAGGCGTCAAGATAAGGCGTTAATATAGGGCGTTAAGGCGTTCAGATAGAATGTTAAGGCGTGGCTACGAGACCCCTCCCATCGTGTTCTTCATTGTGAGACAGAGAAAACCAGTTGCAAATGTCGATGATTGGGTTGCCCAAGGTGCCAGGAATGGACCTAACATGTCCACCACAGGCCTGAACTTTTCAGCAAAAGTCACCCCATGCCCACGAGACCCCTTCCATCGTCTTCTAAATCGCGAGACAGAAAAGTGTCCATGAGTGGGTTGCCCATTGGGATGTGACCTTTGACCCGGAAGTGACGTCACCGGATTTGACGTCATCCGTGACGTTATGGTGACGTCACTCCACACCCTCACTCCACACCCTCATTTTGCAACAGAATTTGATGTCTTCCAACTAATACCGTTCATGTCAGTCAAGAGTCACAGGTGTACAGTAGTCTGTCACGGTACAACACTGAGTTTAGATGGAAGACTTTTCAAGAGGTTTGGTAATCGAGATACAGAATGTGTGTTTTAAAAATCGGCAAATATTGCCCACTTGACCACTTGTCTATCCAGGGCTTGGGCGGTCTAACACATTTCGCCATGCCTGACATAGGCTTTGTCCGACTGTGAGAAAATCGGATCGATCGGACTATCAATATATCTGGTTGACATCATTGAATGCTCCTCTCTTGTTGGAAACGATCTCGTGTTTTCATTATTTTTATTTCATGTCGTTTGGAATTGGTGCTAACTGTCATACGAAATAGGTCTTTCGGTTATTGACGCGGAAATTCTCTTATGGATGACGGCTGAATGTAAAAACAATCACCTATGATACCAGTCCCATTTGCGGTCTATTTTGTCTAGTTTTTTCAAATATGGCTGCCCATATATCGGGAATTATATATTGAGCATTGTTTCCTGCCGCACACTTCGAGTTTGCATTTTACGAAACCGTAGCGGAGACATCCAAAATCTCTAGTTCTCAGATAATTGTCTCGTCCTACGACATAATTGACCAATGACAACATATTTTACTACTATATTGTTTACCAATGAAGGCACACGTAACGCTCGTGGCTCGTTATCTACCTGAACACGTGCCGACTGCTGTGTAGCAAATACTGATGACAAAGTTGTCGCAATTACGAAAATTGTGACATTAGCAGTTGTCAGGTCGCCAGCTAGTGACACAACTGCGTTGCGACAATAGCAGGCGATTCTGTCACTGTAAAGAAAAATGGTAGCAAGCATGTTGACGCTTATTGTTGCAGCTGGAAACCAGTGACTATTTGAGGCAAAAATGAAACACATATGTATGACTAAATCTTTGATATACTTGCTATAGCAACCACTAATGACACAATTGTCGTAATTCCGTCATCTGTGGTCGACTCGTACAGAGTGCCAACTGATGTAGGCCTAACAATTGCGAAAATAGCGGTTGACTCTGCATGCAGAGTCGCCTGCTAATAACGCAATTACGACATTAGCTGGCGACCTGACAATTGCTGATGACACAATTGTCGCAAATGCAACACTTGTACCATTAGTAGTTTCTACATATAGCATCTGTTATATACAGGTACAAACCTCCGACCAGTGCTCCAGTTAATAGTAATTTCATTCATACCCGCGTACACCGATCACTACGCTCTGCCACCTGATGCAAATACCAGAAGAATAAAATAATACCAGAAGAATAAAATGTCCTTAAAAGGCTGGTTTTGTGTTGGAAATTGATTTTCGATATTTTCAAGATAAACCTTCATAGCAATCCTAGGTCCAAGGTCAAAGGTCATGGGTCAACCCTACCCGTTTCCTCTCCATTACTCCGGCCCTACGCCTCACACAAATAATACCGGATTTAGTGAGCAACGTAGTTGTAAACCCCGTTGTTACTGGTAAATTTTGGATACCCGGATATAGTCAGATTGGGTCGTTTGTGCTTGCAGTTTCGTCTCTGTTATTTTGAGTATTTCTGGGGTTTAAAGCTGGTATTATTCCAGATTTCTTGTGTAGTATTTTTCGTGAACGTTTTCGGCATCTGTGCATGGTGAAATTTTAAATTGATTCGTCAGATTTTCGCTGTTCTCGGCCGTTTTTGTTTGTCTTGGTCAGCCCGTCCTGGGTCGACCTAGATCACCATTTTCCTTGTGTAGGTAGATGACGCTCTATTGAATATAGCACAGTCATACGGGGCTTTTGGGTCTTTGAAGGCACTGTGTTAATATATAGTGATGGCTATTTGTAAACTGTTGACAACTGTTATTATTTTCTTGTTTGTTTGTTCGAATTAACCTTTTCTGGAGCTCCCTGGGTGGGAGTCTGTGTGTAGTGCTATGACAAACAAACTATGAGAGATCACCATTTTCCTTGTGTAGATAGATGGCGCTGTGTTGAATATAACACTGTCATATGGGGTTTTGGGTCTTTGAAAGCACTGTCTTAATATATAGCGCGGGCTATTTGTAAACTGTTGACAACTGTTATTATTTTCGTGTTTGTTTGTTTGTTTTAATCTTTTCTGGTGCTCCCTAGGTGGGAGTTTATAATTATTTTTAGTGCTACGGCAAACAAACTATTAGAGAGGCCACCGAGCCTTAAATTTTTGGGCCTGAATGTCGTTAAGCCGATTGATATTTGGCATGCTTTAAAAGAGTCTGTCGGATCAGGGCCGAAAGTACTTGATGGATTAGCACAGGTGACAAAGAATCTCTGGATTGTGACACTAAAAAATGACCAGGCCAGAGATGTTCTTCTCTCAAACGGTATCTTGGAGTTTCAAGATCAATGTGGTCACTTTGAGGAGATTACACCCACGAAAGTACTTGTCAGAATAAAATGCCCTGTGATACCACACACTGACATCAGACATATTTTTGAGAAATTTGTTAAAGTTTATGACATTTCTCACGATCACTATACTTTCGACAGTTATGTTTGGAGAATTCAGACTTCCTGTTTGGTATAGAGGTCAGGTTAAAGCCTGTTACACCTGAGGAGATGAAAATCACATGTTTTGGGATTGTCCATTTAAGAATAAATGCTTTGAATGGGAATGTAAAACTCGTGAATTGGAGCGATATGCAAGAGGTGGGAAAAATTTACGACGTCTGGTGACTATAAAGCAACCATATGACTCTGCAGGAAAGTATTACCTAACATTCAGACCCGAGAATACGTTGGATTCTCGGACGTAGCCTTAGTATCTCAGCCGCGCTTTTATTGCAGATGTTCATGTGGAGACTATGAAGGAGACTATGAACGAACACGAAGTCGAGCAACCTGAAAGCTTTGGTGATAGCATTTGGTCAATTGTAGGACCGGATGGCAAGACCTCAAAGAGGAATTCTAAGCTTAGACGAAGGAAAACTAAAAAGAGCATAGAGGAAGCAAAAAATGCACCCAACAGCTCAAACAGATTTTCAACTCTCTCTGACGAGGATGATGTTGATAATTCCTTTGATATTCCTGGTCCACCCCAAGAGGAATAGGGTGGATGAAATTCCGGAAAGTTTACTACATAATCAGCAGTCTAAAGAGAACGAGTCTGAGAGGATTGTAGGTCCAAAAACACTTCAAACTGTTGGATCTCTGTCCGGGGTGGAGAATGACAGCGTTGTCAACGATAGTCAAATACCCAGCAATGTTACTACTGCACTCGATGTAGACGGCAGTCGTAGTGAACATTTACCTGTGCGTTCGGATGCTGTTGTAGACTGAGCTCACCACAGATGATGCTAGAAAAGAGCTACCTTGGTAGATGGGAAAGGAGGTGAAGATGAAGTCATTTGTTGTACACCTGTGCATTCTGGTGGTAACTCGAACTTCACCACAGATGATGATATCAGTGCTTAGATCATGCTAGAAATGAGCTACCCTCAGTAGATGCACCTGTGCATTCAGGTGGTGAATTGAACTTCACCCCAGATGAAAATGTGGTTGCTGAGCTCATCAGAGATGATACTAGAAATGAGCTGCCCTCAGTGGATGAAGAAGGTGAAGATGAAGATATTGGTTTTATTTCTGAAACGGATACTCCTGTGAACTTCGCTCCTGCTGATGATGTGTTCGAAGAGATTACTAGTGATGAAGCTAGCAATGAGATACTCAAGGAAGATACTCCGATAAAATGAGACAGATGAGAGAAAAACAACAACAACAACAAGGATGACAGATGAGAGAGCAACAACAACAACAAGTTTTCATATAGTTTATTCTCCCCAATGTTACATCATACCCACGCTGGGGGAGCCGCGTTGGGTATGTTTACAATACAAGTAGCCTCTTGTCCAATCAGAGGCCGCCATTTGGCGCTGTCATATTCGTTCTTGCCCGTTAGATGTATTCTCGGCTGCTCTTGTCCAATCAGAAGTCGCCATTTCAGAAAGTCCTATCTTCGCCCATGTTCGCTCTCATCCGTTTGTTCTAATCGTCATCGGGCAGGCCAGGATTCCGTTGAGGCAACATATCCTCAGATACTTGTTTGCGCATTCTGATCACATTTTCCAGGGCCTCGGTGAATACATTCAGCCGATGGGTTGGTCGGTCAGCTTGGTCACGAAAAACGTAACATTGGTTACCCTCTCCACTATCCACTTGGTGTTGGGACGTTGTTGTTGGGCCCATTCCAAGGCATCCAATTGGTTCACTTGGTCCAGCATCGTCTCTAGCGACGCCCGGTTAATGATGGTAAACGGTTGGTCGTACACTTGGTTGTTACTGCTCGGGTAAAAGTATCGGACTTGGTCTGTCTCCTTATGCTGCAGCACATAACCAAACGCTAGATTTAATTTGTAGGACGTAGCTTGGTCATTGAAGATGGCTTCCACGTAGCTGCGTAAACGGGCGAGGTCGGTCAGTCGGAAATTGTAGATATCTTGAATAGGGCGATGACGTTGAAAACAGTGCCGTATCATGGACCAATGGCGCCGATAGATGTCACTCACTGGATGGCCTTCGTGTAACAGATCGCTAGGAACATCCACCACATCTTCCAGAAAAAGTTCGTTGCTGTCAGGCGTATGACTCGAAACAGTAATGCTAGGGACCGGCTGGATATCTAGGCTCTTCTGAACTGTGGGTATAGGCGGGCTCTCCGTGATCGCATCACCAGTGGCATTCGTTTCCCCGGGCCCATCTTCACTAGGTCTAACCCTCCTGGGTGCTTCTTTAGTGGGAAGTTGTCGCTTATACCGTGGTGACGGACCATGAATCAAACGCTGATGACGTCTCAACTGACTGGGTCGTTTGAAGAGTTGACCACATTCATTACATTGTTCCATCGCGCCCTCGTGGAGTGAACGTTTGTGGCGTAGTAAAGCATCTTCCCGATTAAATGACCGTGCGCAAGTTATACAAGTATAGCGTGCGCCGTTGTGGATGGAGGACTCATGCCGTCGCAAATCTTCTGGGCGAGTAAATGGCTTCAGGCAGGTCGAACAAGAGAACATGTCGGCTGCGTATCAGAAAATGCTGAACATTCACACCTACCGCCACTTTTATAAGCCCGCAGCCCACAAAAACTCTCCTACGTTGTTCTCTCCACCGATCAGCACATCGCTATTCTGTATACTCGGGTGCGCACTTGTCACATGTCTACGTCCACACCGTAACATATAAAAACTTGTAACAAAATGTATTATACCATATCTGTCCAGTATTATACCGAATCTGTGCTGTATTATACCATATCTGCCCTGTATTATACCATAGCTGTCCTGTATTAGACAATATCTTCCATGTATTTAATGTACATGTACTCTGCGCATGTCCATGTATTCTGTGCATATCCACGCACATGTACTATGTGAATGTACATGTACTATTTGCCTGTACATGTAATCTGTTCATGTACATGTACTCTGTTAATACACATGTTCCTTGTCCATGTAAATGTACTCTGCGCATGTCATTCCACATGTACTCTGTTCACGTCCATGTGAACATACTCTGTTCAAATCCATGTACAGACTTTCTGTCCATATCGCTATATAGCTGAAATATTGCAGAATGCGACGTTAAACCTTAATTCTATCTCTCTCACTCTTTCTCAATGAACATGTACACTGTACAATGTGGCATGATGTAGACCGGTGAGAGAACAACAACAACTAGGATGACAGGTCAATCATTTTATTATCCCCTCCAGCACATTATATCCAAGCTGGGGGAGCCGCGTTGGGTGTGTTTACAATACAATTAGCCTCTTGTCCAATCAGAGGCCGCCATTTGCATCTGTCATATTCGTTCTTGTCCGTTAGATGTATTCTCGGCTGTCCAATCAGAAATCGCCGTTTCAGAAAGTTCCATCTTTGCTCGGTGTGACCTAATATGATTCTTGCTCATTCATTCATCCGTCTGTACATACGTTAGAAGTCTCTCTTTCGAGATAATTGCGGCCATATTTTTCCATACAAGGTAAAAACGGCCTTTGGTGGCAAGCTGTCACTTCGCCCACTGTAAAATCTCCTCTCTCCTCGTGCAAAGATCACACCCGGCCAAGGGTACACCTTCAATGCAGGTCAGGCATCGCTGGCGATGGTAGCGGACATCTCCGGGCTCTCCCCTGGTTGAGCTGTAACCCACACTGAAGAAATCATCTATCATTTCCATAGTTATGGGCGGGTATCTTTTGGTAACTTTTTGGGGGAGCCGAGCGGGAACCGGCACCTGTTCGTCAATCTTCAACGATTGCTCGCCTGCATTGGAATTGGCTGACTTTTCCATTTGATCGGGTCTGGTACAGGTTTTGAGAAATGTACATCTAACATTCGTGTTTCCGTATTCATAGTTAGAGGGGAAGAGAAGAGGGGAGGTGACCGTCCTATCAACCAATCAGAAGCCACCATTTCAGAAAGTTTAATCTTCGTTCAGTGTAACCTAAACTTCTTCGGGCAATCTATGATACTGAAGCTCGGAGCTCTTACTTCTCCCATTCAACACTGGGATCAATTTCTATCGGCTCTTCAATTCGCGGCAGCGGATCGACCTCCATGGGTTCTTCCATTGTCAGATGCATTCTCATAGAAACTGAAATATCCGGTCTCGAGAGTGGCGAGCGTGATCCGTGTATGACATTTTGGTGACGTCTCAATTGACTGGGATGCCTAAAGGCTATATCACAATCTGCACATGTATGCGTGGGTACTGCGTGGCGTGCACGTGTGTGACAATGTAAACTGTCCATGCTATGAAAGCGCTTCGAGCAAGTTGTGCAAGAGAACACATCGACTGTGGATCTGGAAATGATGAATGCCGTAAAATTCTGGCTCTTATAGGCCAACATAGGAGTACCCAGATGTTCTACAGTCCCGAATGTTCCACAGTCCCCGGATGTACAAGAACCCGGATGTAAAAGTGACGGATGTTCACGAATGTTCCACCATCCCAGACTTCTATCAGGCCCAGATTCTCTTTCGGAAGATATGGAGGCTCTGAAGAGCCGTTCTTTTCTGTCGGTGTAAGACGGAACGGTCATTACCACAGCGTCAGTGTCAATAGGGCAAATTACAACACATATAAGGGAAGTGGGAAGAGGTGCCGACATACTGACTGCGTCACATGACTTCACAGAATAGTCTTCTGGTTAACCTATTCTAAAGCACATACCAAGAATCTAAAGATTAGTGATATGTGTTGTATCTCAGGTACGCTTTTATTGTACCTGTTCATGTGGCAACTTGATGATATGACCACACGGCCCCTAGCACCGGCATAAGCGGTATTAGATACAAATCTAGAGAGCTATGATGGAAATGCTCTAACAACTCGTATACTGGTAATTGGTGAGCTGTTTCGCTGTGACAACTCGTACATTGGAGATTGGTGAGCTGTATCGTCGTCAGATGTAAATGACGGCATTTAGCACAAAAGACTAGCCTGTAAGGCCCGATGCCGACCCAGCATCAACTTCCCACAAAATGCCAACATATATCAAAGACCAAAAGGTCTGTACAGGGGCGGGCCTCGGGGACGAAACGTCCACCAGCAGAATCTCGCCATATACAGGAAAAAATTACAACACATATAAGGAAAGTGGGAAGAGGTGCCGACATACTGACTGCGTCACATGACTTCACAGAATAGTCTTCTGGTTAACCTATTCTAAAGCACATACCAAGAATCTAACGATTAGTGATATGTGTTGCATCTCAGGTACGCTTTTATTGTACCTGTTCATGTGGCAACTTAGATGATATGACCACACGGCCCCTAACACCGGCATAAGCGGTATTAGATACAAATCTAGAGAGCTATGATGGAAATGCTCTGACAACTCGTATACTGGTAATTGGTGAGCTGTTTCGCTGTGACAACTCGTACATTGAAGATTGGTGAGCTGTATCGCCATCAGATGTAAATGACGGCATTTAACACAAAAGACTAGCCTGTAAGGCCAGATGTCGACCCAGCATCAACTTCCCACAAATGCCAACATATATCAAAGACCAGAAGGTCTGTACAGGGGGCGGGCCTCGGAGACGAAACGTCCACCAGCAGAATCTCGCCATATACAGGAAAAAATTACAACACATATAAGGGAAGTGGGAAGTGGTGCCGACATACTGACTGCGTCACATGACTTCACAGAATAGTCTTCTGGTTAACCTATTCTAAAGCACATACCAAGAATCTAACGATTAGTGATATGTGTTGTATCTCAGGTACGCTTTTATTGTACCTGTTCATGTGGCAACTTAGATGATATGACCACATGGCCCCTAGCACCGGCATAAGCGGTATTAGATACAAATCTAGAGAGCTATGATGGAAATGCTCTGACAACTCGTATACTGGTAATTGGTGAGCTGTTTCGCTGTGACAACTCGTACATTGAAGATTGGTGAGCTGTATCGCCATCAGATGTAAATGACGGCATTTAACACAAAAGACTAGCCTGTAAGGCCCGATGTCGACCCAGCATCAACTTCCCACAAATGCCAACGTATATCAAAGACCAAAAGGTCTGTACAGGGGGCGGGCCTCGGGGACGAAACGTCCACCAGCAGAATCTCGCCATATACAGGGAAAAATTACAACACATATAAGGGTAGTGGGAAGAAGTGCCGACATACTGACTGCGTCACATGACTTCACAGAATAGTCTTCTGGTTAACCTATTCTAAAGCACATACCAAGAATCTAACGATTAGTGATATGTGTTGTATCTCAGGTACGCTTTTATTGTACCTGTTCATGTGGTAACTTAGATGATATGACCACACGGCCCCTAGCACCGGCATAAGCGGTATTAGATACAAATCTAGAGAGCTATGATGGAAATGCTCTGACAACTCGTATACTGGTAATTGGTGAGCTGTTTCACTGTGACAACTCGTACATTGGAGATTGGTGAGCTGTATCATCGTCAGATGTAAATGACGGCATTTAACACAAAAGAATAGTCTGTAATGCCCGATGTCGACCCAGCATCAGCTTCCCACAAGTGCCAACATATATCAAAGACCAAAAGGTCTGTACAGGGGGCGGGCCTCGGGGACGAAACGTCCACCAGCAGAATCTCGCCATATACAGGAAAAAATTACAACACATATAAGGGAAGTGGGATGAGGTGCCGACATGCTGACTGCGTCACATGACTTCACAGAATAGTCTTCTGGTTAACCTATTCTAAAGCACATACCAAGAATCTAACGATTAGTGATATGTGTTGTATCTCAGGTACGAGGCCAACGAGCCGTCGCTGGTTCCGGCGTGAGCGCTCGTGGTCCATAGCCCGGGCATCAAGGATGGCTGTCATAGTCCAGTAGTGGTGGGTGCTAGCACACCTCTCCATCGAGTCCAATCTGTCGAGGACCGCTTCTGTGAACTCTTTCAGGATCTGGCGTCGCCCCTCGTTGTAGTTGCCATCTGCAAACATGGATCGAACCACTGCTCTGTAACCCGTGAGTGAATTAACCTCGGTCGCATGCTGTAAAATGCGAGTCGCATAGGAATGGGCCCCCGTCAGGGCTCTGCAACAATAGGAATGGGGGTGTGGGATCTAGAGGGCTGTGTTTTGTAGCTGTGTCATTGAAAACTGTTGACCGCTTCTCTCTTGCAGGAAACAAGCCTATGTTTATGTATACTTTTGTCTTTTTGAATTTGGTGCTAATACTGTTATATGGAAATGGAATAGGTCTTTGGATTATGGACGCGGATATTCTCTAATGGACGACGGCTGGATTATGAATGACGGACTAGACGCTTGTAATTATAGACCCTGTCACACATGCGCGCCTATACGTAGCTCTACGGGGTGTAGTCCGTGATAAGTACTATTCTGATTGGTTAGTCCAAAAAGAGAGCACCATCAACAACAACAAAGATTACAGCTCAATCCTTTTATTATCCGCTGTTCATCAATCGACCAATACATATGGACTGATGAGGGACACATGTTCATTCCTATATTTACAGACACTACCGCCACCACCAACACAACAACACCAATACCACCACCACACACCACCACCACGGGCGTCAACCCCCGGTGGTGGTGGTAGCTCCCGTGTGGTAGAGCTCTTGGATCGGAGCTCTTGGAGCTCAAAGCTTGTGGAGCTCAGAGCTCGGAAATGAAGTCATCGCATGCATGCGCGCCTACCTGTGGTACACCCTGTACCCTATAGCCCGTAGGGAATAGGGTACACCAGGGTGCTGGTGCAGCACAGGTACACGCGCATGCATGCGATGACGTCATTTCCGAGCTCTGAGCTCCACAAGCTTTGAGCTCCAAGAGCTCCAGTACCACCACTACCGGGCGTTGACGCCCGTCAACGCCCGGTGGTGGTGTTGGTGGTGGTGGTGTGTGGTGGTGTGTGGTGGTGGTATTGGTGCTGGTGTGTTGGTGGTGGTGGTGGTAGTAGTGTCTGTAAATATAGGAATGAACATGTGTCCCTCATCAGTCCATATATATTGGTCGATTGATGAACAGCGAATAATAAAAGGATTGACCTGTAATCTTTGTTGTTGTTGATGGTGCTCTCTTTTTGGACTAACCAATCAGAATAGTACTTATCACGGACTACACCCCGTAGAGCTACGTATAGGCGCGCATGTGTGACAGGGTCTATAAAACACAGCCCTCTGGATCCCACACCCCCATTCCTATTGTTGCAGAGCCATGACGGGGGCCCATTCCTATGCGACTCGCATTTTACAGCATGCGACCGTGGTTAATCACTCACGGGTAACGGTTACAGAGCAGTGGTTCGATCTATGTTCGCAGATGGCAACGACAACGAGGGGCGACGCCAGATCCTGAAAGAATTCACAGAAGCGGTCCTCGACAGATTGGACTCGATGGAGAGGTGTGCTATCACCCACCACTACTGGACTATGACAGCCATCCTTGATGCCCGGGCTATGGACCACGAGCGCTCACGCCGGAACCAGCGACGGCTCGTTGGCCTCGACATGGTCTTTGCCCTATTGATACTGACGATGTGGTAATGACAGTTCCGTCTTACACCGACAGAAAACAACGGCTGTTCAGAGCCTCCATATCTTCCGAAAGAGAATCTGGGTCTGATAGAAGTCTGGGATGGTGGAACATTCGTGAACATCCGGGCACTTTTACATCCGGAGACTTTTACATCCGTATACATCCGGGTTCTTGTACACCCGGGGACTGTGGAACATTCAGGACTGTAGAACATCCGGGTACTCCTATGTAGGCCTATAAGAGCCAGAATTTTACGGCATTCATCATTTCCAGATCCACAGCCGATATGTTCTCTTGCACAACTTGCTCGAAGCGCTTTCATCGCCTGGACAGTTTACATTGTCACACACGTGCACGCCACGCAGTACCCACGCATACATGTGCAGATTGTGATATAGCCTTTAAGCATCCCAGTCAATTGAGACGTCACCAAAATGTCATACACGGATCACGCTCGCCACTCTCGAGACCGAATATTTCCGTTTCTATGAGAATGCATCTGAGAATGGAAGAACCCATGGTGGTCGATCCGCTGCCGTGAATTGAAGAGCCGATAGAAATTGATCCCATTGTTGAATGGGAGAAGTAAGAGCTCCGAGCTTCAGTATCATAGATTGCCCGAAGAAGTTTAGGTTACACTGAACGAAGATTAATCTTTCTGAAGTGGTGGCTTCTGATTGGTTGATAGGACGATCACCTCCCCTCTTCTCTTCTCCTCTAACTAGAAATACGGAAACGCGAATGTTAGATGTACATTTCTCAAAACCTGTACCAGACCCGATCAAATGGAACAGCCAGCCAATTCCAAGGCAGGCGAGCAATCGTTGAAGATTGACGAACAGGTGATACCCGCCCATAACTATGGAAATGAAAGATGATTTCTTCAGTGTGGGTTACAGCTCAACCCGGAGAGAGCCCGGAGATGTCCGCTACCATCGCCAGCGATGCCTGACTTGCCTTGAAGGTGTACCCTTGGCCGGGTGTGATCTTTGCACGAGGAGAGAGGAGATTTTACAATGGGCGAAGTGAGAGCTTGGCACCAAAGGCCGTTTTTTACCTTGTATGGAAAAATATGGCCGCAATTATCTCGAAGGAGAGACTTCTAACATATGTACAGACGGATGAATGAACGAGCAAAAATCATATTAGGTCACACCGAGCAAAGATGGAACTTTCTGAAACGGCGATTTCTGATTGGACAGTCGAGGATACATCTAACGGACAAGAACGAATATGACAGATGCAAATGGCGGCCTCTGATTGGACAAGAGGCTAATTGTATTGTAAACACACCCAACGCCGCATCCCCAGCTTGGGTATAATGTACTGGAGGGGATAATAAAATGATTGACCTGTCATCCTAGTTGTTGTTGTTCTCTCACCGGTCTACATCATGCGACATTGTACAGAGTACATGTTCATTGAGAAAGAGAGAGAGAGAGAGAATTAAGGTTTAACGTCGCATTCTGCAATATTTCAGCTATATAGCGATATGGACAGAAAGTCTGTACATGGATTTGAACAGAGTATGTTCACATGGACGTGAACAGAGTACATGTAGAATGACATGCGCAGAGTACATTTACATGGACACGGAACATGCGTATTGACAGAGTACATGTACATGAACAGATTACATGTACAGGCAAATAGTACATGTACATTCACATAGTACATGTGCGTGGCTATGCACAGAATACATGGACATGCGCAGAGTACATGTACATTAAATACATGGAAGATATTGTCTAATACAGGACAGCTATGGTATAATACAGGACAGATATGGTATAATACAGCACAGATTCGGCATAATACTGGGCAGATATGGTATAATACATTTTGTTACAAGTTTTTACATGTTATGGTGTGTACGTAGACATGTGACAAGTGCGCACCCAAGTATAGAGAATAGCGATGCGCTGATTGGTGGAGAGAACAATGTAGGAGAGTTCTTGTGGGCTGCGGGCTTATAAAAGTGGCGGTAGGTGTGAATGTTCAGCATTTCCTGATACGCAGCCGACATGTTCTCTTGTTTGAGCTGCCTGAAGATATTTACTCAACGGCATGAGTCCTCCATCCCCAACGGCGCACGCTATACTTGTATAACTTGCGCACGGTCATTTAATCGGGAAGATGCTTTACTGCGCCACGAACGTTCACTCCACGAGGGCGCGATGGAACAATGTAATGAATGTGGTCAACTCTTCAAACGACCCAGTCAGTTGAGACGTCATCAGCGTTTGATTCATGGTCCGTCACCACGGTATGAGCGACAACTTCACACTAAAGAGGCACCAATGAGGGTTAGACCTAGTGAAGATGGGCCCGGGGAGACGAATGCCACTGGTGATGCGATCACGGAGAGCCCGCCTATACCCACAGTTCAGAAGACCCTAGATATCCAGCCGGTCCCTAGCATTACTGTTTCGAGTCATACGCCTGACAACAACGAACATTTTCTGGAAGATGTGGTGGATGTTCCTAGCGATCTGTTACACGAAGGCCATCCAGTGAGTGACATCTATCGGCGCCATTGGTCCATGATACGGCACTGTTTCCAACGTCATCGCCCTATTCAAGATATCTACAATTTCCGACTGACCGACCTCGCCCGTTTACGCAGCTACGTGGAAGCCATCTTCAATGACCAAGCTACGTCCTTCAAATTAAATTTAGCGTTTGGTTATGTGCTGCAGCATAAGGAGACAGACCAAGTCCGATACTTTTACCCGATCAGTAACAACCAAGTGTACGACCAACCGTTTACCATCATTAACCTGGCGTCGCTAGAGACGATGCTGGACCAAGTGGACCAATTGGATACCTTGGAATGGGCCCAACAACAACGTCCCAACACCAAGTGGATAGTGTAGAGGGCCACCAATGTTACGTTTTTCGTGACCAAGCTGACCGACCAACCCATCGGCTGAATGTATTCACCGAGGCCCTGGAAAATGTGATCAGAATGCGCAAACAAGTATCGCAAACAACGTATCTGAGGATATGTTGCCTCAACGGAATCCTGGCCTGCCCGATGACGATTAGAACAAACGGATGAGAGCGAACATGGGCGAAGATAGGACTTTCTGAAATGGCGACTTCTGATTGGACAAGAGCAGCCGAGAATACATCTAACGGGCAAGAACGAATATGACAGCGCCAATTGACGGCCACTGATTGGACAAGAGGCTACTTATATTGTAAACATACCCAACGCGGCTCCCTCAACGTGGGTATGATGTAACATTGGGGAGAATAAACTATATGAAAACTTGTTGTTGTTGTTGCTCTCTCATCTGTCATCCTTGTTGTTGTTGTTGTTTTTCTCTCATCTGTCTATATCATGGCGTGAAGGCGTTATGCTAGGGCGTTAAGGCGGACGTTGACGGGCGTCACTGCATTTCGATGTATTGGTGTCTAGAAAAATGAGAGCTTTTGGGCTAATTCACCAGGGCGTTGAAGCGTTGAGCTTGGCTTTAGCGGGCGTTAGTACAAGATGCCACTTCACACGACGCATTCGGACTAAGGATGGTCCATTTCTACACCAAATACATTCCTTCACTGCCCTAAAATGGCCACTTTACTTACTACACCCAACTGCGCATGCGCAGATTGATGCGACTTGCAATAAAAAACACGCCATTCTGACTCTATCCCACAAAAGCTTCACTTTGACACCTCCCACAACCCATTTGGACCACTAGTGGTCCATATCGGCCCCAAAAGGTCTATTTCCATACTACGGCCTGCCTGCGCATGCGCAGAAAGACGATATTCCTACCCCACATCCACCCAGTCGGATGCTCCCTCACGTGTGCTTCACGTTGATACCTCAGTCGACTCCAACGGACCAATAGTGGCCCACCTAAACCCCAAAACGTCTATTTTCATTCCCTTTTCCCACAATTCCCTCTCTGTGCATGCGCAGAATGTTGAATACGAACGATACACTTGTCCAGGCGGATGCTCCTTCACGAATTCTTCACAACGATACCTCATAAGACTCCATCGGCTCACTAGGGGCTCACCTGGACCCCAAAACGTCTATTTCCATACCCTTTTCCCACAATTCCCTGTCTGCGCATGCGCAGAATGTCGAACACGGACGACACACTAGTCCAGGCTGATGCCCCCTCAGGAGAGCTTCAAAATAAGACCTCATACGACTCCATCGGACCCATAGTGGCCCATGTCGGCCCCAAAATGTGTATTTCCATACACTTGGTCTACTGCGGATGCGCAGAATGACGTCAGTTCCACATCTCACCTACGCCGTCGGATGCCGCCTCACGAATGCTTCACATTTATACCCCATACGACTCCATAGGACCACTAGTGGCCCACCTCGACCGCGAAACGTCTATTTCCATGCCCTTTTCCCACAATTCTCTCACTGCGCATGCGCAGAGTGTTGACAACGGCTGAGACGCTAGTCCAGGTGGATGCCCCTCACATAGGCTTCACATTGATACCTCATACGACTCCATCGGCCCATTAGGGGCTCCCCTAGATCCCAAAACGTCTATTTCCATACCCTTTGTCTACTGCGCATGCGCAGAATGCCGATATTTCAACCCCACACCCAGCCCAACGGATGCCCCCTCATATAGGTTTCACATTGATACCTCACTCGACCCCATCGGACCACTAGTGGCCCACCTCGACCGCAAAACGTCTATTTCCATACCCTTTGTCTATTGCGCATGCGCAGAATGATGATATTCCAACCCCACACCCACCCCGTCGGATGCCCCCCTCACATATGCTTCACATTGATACCTCATACGACTCCATAGGACCACTAGTGGCCCACCCGGACCCCAAAACGTCTATTTTCATACCCTTTGTCTACCGCGCATGCGCAGAATGACGATATTCCAACCCCACACCCAGCCCATCAGATGCCCCTTCAGGACTGCTTCACATTGATACCTCATACGACCCAATCGGACCATCCATACCCCATACAGGCATTTTCCCGTATAGATTTAACATGCAAATGTTCGAATCAGGGGAGATAACCAGGAATATGTCAAAAAATCATCACAGGCATCAAGAGTTACCTCCCCATTGGCACTCTTCTGTGTTGGAGGTAGTTTGTGGTCCCTTGAGAAACAACGCCACCTGTCGCCACCAAGAGTTACCTCCCTGGAAAATAAGCGGTTTTTTGCGGCGAACATACTACTATGGCTAAGTTGACACTCTATTTTCTAGTCTGTGTACTCTTGTGTGTTATTTCTTCATATAGACTAAAAATCGCTCAGTCTCACTCTCCAACCCTCCTCCAATGGAACTACATAGGAGTTTGGCCAAATTTAAATGATCTTCAGTTGTTAACTCAGGATTATGAACCCTTAGCTCTCTGTTTGAATTAAACTTTTCTCAAATAAGCAGATAAAAATAAATCTGAATTGCGGCAATATACACCCTACCATTCCTATGCTTTGCAGTCTACAGGCGGCTCTTCAATACTTGTTAAAATGTGTGTTTTACATAGTCCTATTGATTTGAAGACAGATTTACAAGCTGTAGCAGTTCGCCTTACTTTGAATTCTGTATTCACATTATGCACGGTGTACATACCTTCATCCTAAGTTCTGTCTTAGTGAACTTCAGAATCTTTACGATCAGCTCCCTAAATGGGGATTGATGGGTGATTTTAACGGCCGTAATAACTTTTGGGATAAAGAAGAGAATAGTAAAGGAAAAGTTCTTGAAGATTTTATATCAAATAATTCTTTGTGTATTTTTAATAGTGGTTCTTATACACATTTTTCCTCAGCTCATGGAACCTATTCAGCTTTAGATATCTCACTTTGCGACCTTCCTACACTCGAAGAATTTACTTGGTCTGTTCATGATGACCTTTGTGGAAGTGATCACTTTCTCACTGTTTTAAAAGCTGTTCATTCAGCTGATGACCCCCCTTTGACAAGGTATTATTTCAAGAAAGCAAATTGGTCAGAATTTAAAAAGTTTTGTTCACAAGAACTACAAGCAGTTTCTTTTGCTGATGTCCCAGATCATATACAGTTATTCTCAGATATGCTGATTGAAATTGCTAACCAAACCATACCCATATCTTCAGGAGTTGCACAAATTAAAAAACCATGGTTTAATGATGACTGCAAAGAAGCAAGGAAATGTAGGAAGAAAGCTGAACGGTGTTTTTCCGCCGACATCCAAATTCTGAAAATTTGAAAGATCTCAGAGTAACTAGAGCTAAAGCTCGTAGAACCATGAAACAGAATAAACATGATTTTTGGAAAAATTATGTTTCTAAGATCAATACACATACTCCTATAACAAATGTTTGGAATATGATCCAAAGAATAAAAGGTAAAAGCTCCAAATCTAATGTTCATCATCTCAACGATAGAAATCATGTGTTAACTGACAGAGTAGAGATTGTAAATAAGCTATTCGAAACGATTGCCAAAAACTCTTCATCAGATAATTATGTACCTAAATTTCAAAGTTTCCAGAAAAGAGAAGAGTGAAATGAAATTAAATTCCCCTCTGGTAACCATCAAGGCTATAACGCTATGGTTACAATTGAGGAACTTCATGCTTCTCTTTCGAAAGCTAACGATTCTGCTGCAGGCCCTGGTAATATCCATTATCAACTTTTGAAACATCTACTCGAATCTTTTGTAGTAATTCTATTACGCATATTCAACAGACTTTGGATAAGAGAAGACTTTCCACCGTCATGGCATAATGCCATCGTAACACCAGTACCAAAGCCTGGCCGTAACCATACAGACCCTGGTAATTATCGTCCGATTTCACTGACTAGCTGTGTTTGTAAAACAATGGAACGCATGATAAATGATCACCTTGTTTGGGACCTAGAAACTGAAAAGAAACTTACTGATATTCAAGCTGGTTTCCGTAAAAATAGAAGTACCATTGACCATTTAGTCAGATTAGATTCCTAAGACAAGAATGCTTTCGGCAAGAATGAACATGTAGTTTCCATCTTTTTTGATTTAGAAAAACCTATGATACTACATGAAAATACGGGATTCTAAAAGACCTTCGTACTATGGGATTAGAGGGCCGTTTACCCATTTTATTATCCAACTTTTTGAATGATAGACAAATCCACGTTCGGTTGGGTACAACCATGTCTGATCATTTCGACCAAGATTAGGCAATCTGATTAAAACTCAGACGTAATAACCGCTCCTCTATCTGGGACAGTCTGTATCTTAAATCTGTCGCGCATGTTAGACTGGCGACCAATCACAGTCGAACTTCAACGGGCGAATAGGTGCTTATCCGATTATTTCTGTAGTGAACGAGGCGCAGAAAATCCAACCCAGGCGGCTGACGAAGTTCTTGCTCTCCATGAGCAATCACCGAAGATAATTATTTGCTCGGATAGGCACCTATTCTCCCGTTGAATTTGGACTGTGATTGGTCGCCAGTCTGACACACACGACAGATTCAAGATACAGACTGTCCCAGATCTTAGTTAGCGACATGTCCGATAGAGAAGCGGTTATTAAGACTGAGTTTTAATCAGATTGGTGATCACGGTGTCCCACAGAGCAGTATTTTGTCTACTTCCCTGTTTAGTATTAAGATCAACAGGTTGGCGGAATTTTTGAATAAATCAATTCATGGTTTACTCTTTGTAGACGATTTCAACATTTCCTGCAGTGAAAAAAGTATACACAATATTGAGAGAACATCACAACTTTGTCTGAATAGAATTCAGAAATGGTGTCTAGAAAATGGCTTCAAATTCTCCAGAGTTAAGACAAATTGCATACACTTTTGCAGAAAATATTTTCATCCCAGTACTTACATTAGATTGAACTGAGATCAAAGTGGTAAAAGAGATCAAATTCTTAGGAATATTGTTTGACCACCGACTAACATTCAAATCGCATATAAATTGCTTGAAAGCTAGGTGCACGAAAGCTCTTGATTTGTTGAAGGTAGTTGCCAACTATAAGTGGGGAGGAGATCAGCAAACACCTCTTCGTTTATATCGATCACTTGTTCGTTCCAAACTTAATTATGGCTCTATTGTTTACAACTGTGCAAGCAAGTCAAACTTGGCAAAGCTAGATCCTGTTCTCCATCGAGGACTAAGACTTTGCCTTGGAGCGTTCAGAGCATCCCCTAAAGAAAGCTTATATGTCGAAGCAGATAAATTTCCTTCAGAACTTCGAAGAATTAAACTATCACTGCAATATATCACGAAATTGCGATCAAATCACTCGAATGCTGCATATATTAAACTGTGTTTTCAAACCTCAGTTCTTGGAACTCTATTTGAAGAAACCCTCCATTATCCCACCTCTTGGAATTTGTATGAAACCACACATTGTAGCAGTTGATATTAAGTTTAGTCAAATTTTACCTAACAAACTCTTACCAATTCCACCATGGCAGTTAGCTCAACCGGAAGTAGATATTACACTAACGAAATATAAAAAGGCAGACACGAGCCAGCTATTGTATACACAAGAATTTGGTCTACTGAGAGAGAAATACAGATCGCACCAGGCTATTTATACAGATGGATCTAAAGATGTTGAGAGAGTAGCATGTGCTACTACTATCTTTAGTTCCAAAACTAAAACCTGTCGACTACCAGGTAAAAGTTCGATATTCACTGCAGAAGCAAAGCTATATTGTTGGATTTAGAAGGTATTGGGTCCACTAAAAGGAAAAAATATGTCATATTCTCAGATTCACTGTCATGCCTCCAAGGCGATTAAATATGGAACTTCGACTCATCTCACTATCTTGAGTATTCTACAATTACATGACTGTAGATTTGATCAACAGATTGATATTGTGTTTTGTTGGTTGCCTAGCCACGTTGGTATCAAAGGTAATACTGAGGCTGATAGGATGGCTAAGGCAGCCCTAGATGATGAGGTTGATCCTGTTGGAATCCCATATAGCGATTTCAGACCTTCTGTCTGTACTTATATGATATGTCTGTTTCAATCTTTATGGGATGCTGTGGATAATAACAAACTTCAGGAGCTCGAAAAACTGCAGGCTATACCCATCTGAACAGCCAGAAACGTTTCGATCAAACCATGATCAGGCGATGTAGAATGGGCCGTACACGATTAACTAACGAAGATCTACTAAAAAAGAGCCAGTCCCAAGGTGTATTCCATGCCATGAAGATCCCACATTGAAACATATTCTTATCGAATGCATAGATTTTAAGATTGTAAGAGATGCTTTTTATCAAGCGACTGGTTTGAAAGATCTTTTCAGTCGGGTGAGGGAGGACTGCATCTTGTGTTATTTGAGAGAAATCGGTTTGTTGCATAAGTTTTAATGTGTGCATGTTTTAATGCGTTTGATTACTAAGTTATTGGCTTGAATACTTAGAATTTTGTTTGATCGTCGCTATATAGCTGAAATATTGCTGAACGCGACATTAAACCTTAATTTTCTCTCTCTCTCCCTGGTCATTTATGTCGTGGGGCGAGATAATTATGTCTTAAGACGAGATAATTATGTCAATGGCGCAAAATAATTATGTCCGTAGGATCTTGTGTTGATGGCAAAATTTCGTCAGTTGGAAACCAAATGTTATGAAATACTCAATTGGTATTACCTTTAATGTGTTACTGGCCGATTATATGAAGGGGGAAAGAAACACCATCTTAATACTCTCTAAATTCTCTGAAACGTTCCCTTTTGTAAGAGTAAATACAGAGCTATTGGTCGTTTTCTTCCTGTCTCAGCGAACCACCAATAGAATTCAGGCTACCTCATAGGCACGAGGGGAAATACGAGGGAAAATGTTTGATCGCGGAAAATATGGGAAATATTGGGATAGTTGATCACAGGAAATAGGGAAAGCACGGGGTGAGACTATTGTTGACTATATGGCATGAATTATATGATACTGTGTGAATATGCACAATGAGGGAATTTACTGAAATATTTGATAGAGGATAATAAGGGGAAATACTTGGTGAAATCACGGCTGTAAATAAGGCATTGCATTATATGATATTAGGAGAATAGGCACAGCAAGGGGGAAATAGTGAGAATTGCATTGAGGAAAATTAGGGGAAATACTATGTGAAATTATTATGGCATTGGAGTGAATGAGTGAGTGAGTAGGATTTACCGTCGTTTTCAACATTTTTTCAGTCATATCACGACGGTACCTACATGTGCCAGGACACGAGAGTGTCCACAGTTCCTATTATCCTGGACACTGATCAACCCAGCCAGACATTGGATTATACCATCTCGGTGAATATGCACAATGATGGGAAATATTGGGTATTTCAAATAGGAAAATAAAGAGTAATAGTGAGTGAAACAGTGGGTGTGTATATGAATATGGGTGAAATACCGGGGTACAATTAATAGATAATTAAGAGAAATGGAGTAAAGACTGGGGGCCCTAGTCATGGTTAAATGATAAGGATACAGATGTGACGATATATCAAGGGGAACAGATATTCATTACCAGTGGCGGTGCCTCTTGGTACGAGGGAGCATGTGTCGGACGGTGTGGGGGAATTGGTTGCACGGCATAGTTTGTATGACAAGTGCCCATTGCACTACGATGGAATGCCCAATCAAACCAAATCAAATACTTCAGGTCTGTTCAGGTTACCACATGATTTGTATACTGCAGGTCTGTTCAGGCTACCCCATGATTTGTATACTTCAGGTCTGTTCAGGCTACCCCATGATTTGTATACTTCAGGTCTGTTCAGGCTACCCCATGATTTGTATACTTCAGGTCTGTTCAGACTACCCCGTGAGTTGTATACTTCAGGTCTGTTCAAGCTGCCCCATTATTTGTATACTTTAGGTATGTTCAGGCTACGCCATGATTTGTATACTTCAGGTCTGTTCAGGCTACCCCATGATTTGTATACTTCAGGTCTGTTCAGGCTACCCCATGATTTGTATACTTCAAGTCTGTTCAGGCTACCACATGATTTGTATACTTCAGGTCTATTCAGTTGCTTGGAAGGAAGAATCCATATGTCGAGAAGATACATCCATCACCTTATCCGGATCTTTTTACCAAGTGTTCTCATCGTTGTGTTATCATGGGCCAACTTTTGGATTGACCACAGGGCCATTCCGGCCCGTGTGTCCTTGTCTATTCTCTGTATACTGACCATCACCGCCCAGAGCTCTGGAGTGGACAACACTCTCCCCAAAGTGGCATACATCAAAGCGATAGATGTATGGATGTCCACTTGTCTGATCTTCGTATTTGGAGCATTCATCGAATTCACCTTCGTTAATATCAGCGAGAGAAAATTAGAAACGCAACGTCAAAACGCGATCCGGAATGGCGTAAGTAAATAAATGATGACTGTTGCGCGCTATGTAGCTTCAGATTGAATCAGTCTACCTTTTAGCATGGTGGTCGATACCCATTAACATTACCTCGATCCCTTTGACCAAGGGAGCATTACCCTGCCAAAACGGTGGATAACAAGGCTTTGTGCCTTCGCCAGTTTATTGGCGAGCATGATTACACTCTATGTCATATAAGGTAAGGGATCACTAGCGTTCGTCGAAATGTTTCCACAACTTATAAAAGTGTCATAATATAATATTATACCGGGAAAGTAATCTATATTTCGGGTACGAAAGAAGCCAGTTTTTCTGAAGTTAAGTTATTGGAAACGACAGAATGATTTGATCGAATAGACCCCCCCCACAAAAAAAACGAATAGACCCACAAAAAACCCTTATATGATATACGGTATTAAATTTACATTTTGGCTGCTTGAATTATCAAAAATGTCTGTTGAAGAAAGATATTAATTGATTATCAACTTCTGGTAATTAATTGTCGTTCATTCAATTTTTCTCTATTTGTATTGATATATAATGACACAGACAACAAAAGAAAATATCAATTCTACGGGAAATCTGTTTAAGTGACATATAACAAGCACTGACTATTTTTACTCTTTTCTATTCTAACAGGCTAAATCTGCAGCTGCAATGGCAGCGAATATTGCGGGTTTATCACTCAATCGAAACACTAAAAATGGTGTTAAACCAGTGGACAGTTTTGACCTAAATGTTCTTCACAGAAGGATGAGGAATAGCGAGGACAAGCCTGTTTCCCCCGCAACGTTGGATAAAAAAGCCCGTATTCTATTCCCTCTGGTTTTCGTCATTTTCAATATCATATACTGGCCTTGTTATCTGACTTAACCAACTTCATATTGTGGATATTTGGAATACTTAAACGACCAATGTGAAGGACAGTTAAATCTGCTGGAATCATATTACCCACGTTACTAAATATTTCAATATTACAGATTGTGATAGTTCGGAATAATTAAACAACCAGTTGGTGTGAAAGGACAGTATCATTCAACCTGGGCTGCAAAGTAGCTGAGATTTTGGGATTTGGAATGCCCATGACTTCAATTCCCAGGACTGGGGTTACATTCACAGGAATGTTTAGGCCTGAAATACATTGCAACTGCGGACTCATCCATGTTGGTGCTCATGCTGAATATGTCAAGACACCATGTTAAAGTTGAGGGTAAATGACAATTAATCGCATTGAAATAGGGAACTCTCAGTGGTAGTTTTAAGCTGGACCTGTGATGGTTCTCAACTTCGATGTCACAGTGAGGATTATATTCAATCATTGAATATAAGTATTCAATCATTGAATATAAATATTCAATCATTGAATATAAGTATTCAATCATTGAATATAAGTATTCAATCAATGAATTTTTATTTATTTAATCGATACAATACAATACAATATGTTTATTGCACGACTCGTAAAATGGTACAAGTATGGCAAACAAAACAATATAATTACTGTTGCAACGTAGTAATTATTAGTTAGTATGGTTTGAACCAACAGTGTGGGTTAGTAGTAATTCTAGGACATAACATAGAAGTTGCCAGTGTGTTGATGTATAAACTCTAATTAAGAAGTGTCCAGCCGGTTTTTTGATGGAGGGTTAAGGCTGAGCCTTGACTGGTACATTTGGTGTACCAGTCTTGCTATTTTTGAAGCATTGTCTCTGTGGGGATTTAGTATAGATTTAACTTTTATACAAGGTCAACAGATCTGAGATCCAGTAATAGACCAGGTAAAACACTATATACAATGACTGAGATTAAAGGCATAATGCTTAATAATATAATAATCAATAATTATATTCAATGATTGAATACTTAGTTTCAATGCTATATATACTACATATCGGTTGAATTGAAAATATAAAACATTATTGAACATATATATTTTATATTCGTAAAAATATTCGTAAAAATTGAACGAATTGCTCGATTTTTGAATGTATAAAATGATTAATAGGATAAAAACGGGAAAAATTGAACATTGCAACAGATCGCCTGCCATAACACAGCTACAGAGCGAGATCGCATTTTATACTTCCATACTTCCATAAGTTTATATATATGGTTGACGGAAAATGAAAAAGATCCCGATTTAAAGTGCGGATATATTCGATTTAATATCCGCATATAGTCGCGGCCGACAAAAAGCTGCTTATTTATGCATGGATGTCGAGTTTATCCCATCACTAATTCAGTAAATGTGCACCTCATATCAAATCATAAAATTAACTGATTTATTGTGTTGTTAGCATTCATGTCTGTATACAAGGCGATACAAGGCGTAGTTATTGTCACTGTAATGTTATCGAATATATATGGCATATATGCCATTTATTCTTATATAACTCTGGATTAATTCGTATGTATGAATCCGAATGAATGTCGACCAAGAAAAATGACGAATATCCCCGGAAGTGGTGGATAAAAGTCATTTTGAGAGTGAAAGTGTATATAAATCTCCTTTTTTGAAAAAATATATATCAATATTTGAAATTCAGCACGTACATTATTTAATCTGGTTATTGAATCAGAATAAATCAACATATCATTGATCTCATGATGATCAGAGACCATGGACTTCTTCCCACATACATTGTAATCACAAGACAGAGACACACTTCTCCGTTATATATAAGGATTTGATAAAAAAGATGCATCAGCTTTATTCACATTCAATGTGACCTTATATTCTATAACCCCTACTTTTTAATCTCCTTTTAGCCCCTCGGTCATGATGTTTGACCGAACGTGGATATTGTGGTCGTTCGTCCGTCCGTTTGTCCTTCATTCTTGTTAACACGATATCTCTTGAAGAACTATAGCCATGCTTTCCGAATTCATACCACATATGAAGCTGGCAATTATCCAGAAGGCTGTTGAAAATGACCGACCTTGACCCAGTTTTACTCGGTCAAATTATGTGTCATTTTTCCAATCTTCTTATCAGAATTTCTTTTGAAGAGTTGAAGATAGCCTTTCTAAGGTTAAGTTTCTACCTGTATCTTGTTAAGCTGGACTTTATGACTGAAATGACCTGAAATTCTTTTTCAAGGTCAAATTCTACAGTAAATGTAGATCCAAAGCTGTTAGCACAATATGCTTTTTAGGATTATAGCCAGACTCTTCAGATTTATAACACATATGCAACTGGTGGTGAAACAAACCCATATCGAGGATGACCGACCTTGATCTATTTCCCAAGGTCAAATGTTGTCGGTCCACTAGCCTGTTTAAATACACCACAGATGAATAGATCTGCTTAAGGTCCATTCTCACAGTGCGATTTGTAGTAACAACTTGTACCATACAACTCAGTTGCATCGTGAGAACACTCGTACGAGTTTAGTCGCATGCTACAAGTCGTATGAAATAGAACAGGTCCCATTTCATACGATTAGTTGCATGCTACAAATCGGGGATTCCCCCGCCGAGTTGTTACTACAAATCGCATCGTGAGAATGGGCCTTTATTAACTACACCAGACTCATGAAGATGACTGACCGTGGCCTATGAAATCATTTGATAAGACAATAAATTACATATGTAAATGGCTATTAATCATAACTTTGGATAAGTGAACTTGACTTACCCTTCCCACAGTACATGTATCAGATAAAATAGGTCCAAGTACATTACAACAATATCTCCTTAAGATATATTCCTTCCAGATTTGCACATGTATACCACATGTATATGAATTCGGCGATGGACCAGAACCCAATGTTGAACTTGGCCTAGGTTTCAGACGGAGTTAATCGATACACATGTATCGATACATGGATTATGAGGAAATTTCCCTCATTGTTGTGAAATCTGGGATTTGAGAAAATGAATAGTACCGAATCGTTTCATTCATACTTTTGTAAAAGAATTTTAGTAATCAAGAAATTTTCTCTGAATGTTATCAAAGTGTGTGTAAGAACGGTCTCGTACTGATTGAAATTGATTCAAGGAAAAGAAAACAAACTGTCATATATAATACACAATTTTATTTTTGCCCAAAGAGATATAACTATACGTACCCCTGGTTAAATCATCTTAAATCTGTATTCAATTATATGCGGAATTACCAGTGTTAACAATGCTGTCTGTTTTTTAACAAGTTTAGAACAATCTCTAAAGATCAGGTTATTCAGAAATGGTATAGCGATTTGTTATAGCATTATACATAGCGATATTTATTTCTCATCAAAAGACATTATATAAAGAATATACAAAACAGAATTTCAGCTAGAAAGTTACCCGAAATTACGTGATGAAAAAAAGTAGAAACGATTCTGTCGAAATTTCTCTCTTGTGTCATCAACTCCCGATAGAACAGGAAAATGAAGTCAAATCTCAACGGTCGAAAGATACTGTACAGCGTGTGAAACAAATATCATTGGCGACGAGTTCTATGTTATGCTCTTGTGTCTAAACTTACAGTTGACTTGCGTCCAAAATATCGAATAAGGGATGACTGCAGCTTGCAGCCGGTGCGTCTGGCAGTAGCGGTGCGTCTCCCAGGAGTGCGCCTCGCAGTAATCAAGGGACACAACTCTGCACAGTACTTTCTATGGTGTTCCATTTCGGCCATTTTTGCGTCGCGCGTCGCAGGCGACGGGAAGGACGACGTCGCCCACGACGTCGCCCGCGACGTCGCCCTTCCCGTCGCCCTTCCCGTCGCGTTCTTATAATGTTAAGAGATACAACG